>WOVY01007057.1:0-28855 GCA_013436015.1 Rhipicephalus annulatus
TGCGTCCATCTAGAGAACACTCAAAGTACCGCCATCTCGCATACCCTGTGGCACATAGCCGCTTTACACGTCCGTCTACCTGTCTATCTGTCTGCCAGTCTGTCTGTCTGTCTGTCCGTCCATGCGTCCGTCGTGCGTCCATCTAGAGAACACTCAAAGTACCTCCATCTCGCATACCCTGTGGCACATAGCCGCTTTACACGTCCGTCTACCTTCCGTCTGTCTGCCAGTCTGTCTGTCTGTCCGTGTCCGTGCGTCCGTCCGTGCGTCCATCTAGAGAACACTCAAAGTACCGCCATCTCGCATACCCTGTGGCACATAGCCGCTTTACACGTCCGTCTACCTGTCCATCTGTCTGCCAGCCTTTCTGTCCGTCCGTGCGTCTGTCCGTGCGTCCATCTAGAGAACACTTAAAGTACCGCCATCTCGCATACCCTGTGGCACATAGCCGCTTCACACGTCCGTCTACCTGTCCGCCTGTCGGCCAGTCTGTCTGTCTGTCCGTCCGTGCGTCCGTCCGTGCGTTCAGCTAGAGAACACTCAGAGTACCGCCATCTCGAATACCCTGTGGCACATAGCCGCTTTACACGTCTTCCCTGTCCATCTGTCTGCCAGTCTGTCTGTCTGTCCGTTCGTGCGTCCATATAGAGAACACTCAAAGTACCCCATGTCGCTACCCTGTGGCACATAGCAGCTTTACACATCCGCTCTACCTGTTCGTCTGTCTGTCACTCTGTCGGTCTGCCCCGTGCGTCCGTCCGTGCGTCCATCTAGAGAACACTCAAAGTACCGCCATTTCGCATAACCTGTGGCACATAGCCGCTTTACACGTCCGTCTACCTGTTTGTCTTTCTGTCAGTCTGTCTGTCTGTCCGTCCGTGCGTCCGTCCGTGCGTCCATCTAGAGAATACCTAAAGTGCTGCCATTTCGCATACCCTGTGGCACATAGCCGCTTTACACGTCCGTCTACCTGTTCGTCTGTCTGCCAGTCTGTCTGTCCATCCGTGCATCCGTCCGTGCGTCCATCTAGAGAACACTCAAAGTATCGCCATCTCGCATACCCTGCGGCACCCAGTCGCTTTACACGTCCGTCTACCTGTCCGTCTGTCTGCCAGGCTGTCTGTCCGTCCGTGCGTCTGTCCGTGTGTCCATCTAGAGAACACTCAAAGTACCGCCATCTTGCATACCCTGTGGCGCATAGCCGCTTTACACGTCTTTCACCTGTCCATCTGTCTGCCAGTCCTGTCTGTCTGTCCCTTCGTGCATCCATCCGTGCGTCCATCTAGAGAACACTCAATTACCGCCATCTCGCTTACCCTATGGCAAATAGCCGCTTTACACGTCCGTCTATTTGTCCGTCTGTCTGCCTGCATGTCTGTCTTTCTGTCCATGCGTCCGTTCGTGCGTAAATCTAGAGAACACTCCGAGTACCACCATCTCGCGCGTCGTATACCCTGAGGCACATACCCGCTTTACGCGTCCGTCTACCTCTCCGTCTGTCTGCCAGTCTGTCTGTCCTGTTCGTCTATGCGTACATCTGTGCGTCCATTTAGAGAACACTCAAAGTACCGCATTATCGAATACCCTGTGGCACATAGCCGCTTTACACGTCCGTCTACCTGTCCGTCTGTCTGCCAGTCTGTCTGTCCGTCCGTGCATCCGTCCGTGCGTCCATCTAGAGAACACTCAAAGTATCGCCATCTCGCATACCCTGTGGCACCCAGCCGCTTTACACGTCCGTCTACCTGTCCGTTTGTCTGCCAGGCTGTCTGTCCGTCCGTGCGTCTGTCCGTGTGTCCATCTAGAGAACACTCAAAGTACCGCCATCTTGCATACCCTGTGGCACATAGCCGCTTCACACGTCCGTCTACCGGTCCGCCTGTCGGACAGTCTGTCTGTCTGTCCATCCGTGCGTCTGTCCGTGCGTTCAACTCGAGAACACTCAAGTACCATCATCTCGCATACCCTTTGGCACTTAGCCGCTATATATATCCGTCTACCTGTCCGTCTGTCTGCCAGTCGGTCTGTCTGTTTGTCCGTGTGTCCGTCCGTGCATTCAGCTAGAGAACACTCAGAGTACCGCCATCTCGAATACCCTGTGGCACATAGCCGCTTTACACGTCTTTCCCCTGTCCATCTGTCTGCCAGTCTGTCTGTCTGTCCGTTCGTGCGTCCATAAAGAGAACACTCAAAGTACCGCCATCTCGCGTACCCTGTGGCACATAGCAGCTTTACACATCCGTCTACCTGTTCGTCTGTCTGTCACTCTGTCTGTCGGTCTGTCCATGCGTCCGTCCGTGCGTCCATCTAGAGAACACTCAAAGTACCGCCATTTCGCATACCCTGTGGCACATAGCCGCTTTACACGTCCGTCCACCTGTTCGTCTGTCTGCCAGTCTGTCTGTCTGTCCGTCCGTGCGTCCATCTAGAGAACACTCAAAGTACTGCCATCTCGCATACCCTGTGGCACATAGCCACTTTACGCGTCCATCTACCTGTCCATCTGTCTGCCAGTCTCTCTCTCTGACCGTCCGTGCGTCCATCCGTTCGTCCATCTTGAGAACACTCGAAGTACCAGCATCTCACATACCCTGTGGCACTAGCCACTTTACACGTCCGTCTACCTGTTCGTCTGTCTGCCAGTCTGTGTGTCTGTCCGTCCTTGCGTCCGTCCGTGCATCCATCTAGAGAACACTCAAAGTACCGCAATCTCGAATACCCTGTGGCACATAGCCGCTTTACACGTCCGTCTACATGTCCGTATGGCTGCCAGTCTGTCTCTCCACCCATGCATCCGTTCGTTCGTCAATCTAGACACTCTGAGTACCGCCATCTCGCGCGTCGTATACCCTGTGGCACATACCCGCTTTACGCGTCCGTCTACCTGTCCGTCTGTCTGCCAGTCTCTCTGTCTGTCCGTCCGTGCGTCCATGCGTGCGTCCATCTAGAGAATACCTAAAGTGCCGCCATTTCGCATACCCTGTGGCACATAGCCGCTTTACACGTCCGTCTACCTGTTCGTCTGTCTACCAGTCTCTCTGTCTGTCTGTCCGTGCGTCGGTCCGTGCGTCCATCTAGAGAACACTCAAACTACCGCCATATCAAATACCCTGTGGCACATAGCCGCTTTACACGTCCGTCTACCTGTCCGTCTGTCTGCCAGTCTGTCTGTCTGTCCGTCCATGCGTCCGTCCGTGCGTCCACCTAGAGAACACTCAAAATACCGCAATCTCGAATACCGTGTGGCGCATAGCCGCTTTACACGTCTTTCACCTGTCCATCTGTCTGCCAGTCTGTCTGTCTGTCCGTTCGTGCGTCCATCCGTGCGTCCATCTAGAGAACACTCAATTACCGCCATCTCGCTTACCCTGTAGCACATAGCCGATTTACACGTTCGTCTATTTGTCCGTCTGCCTGCCTGCATGTCTGTCTGTCTGTCTGTCTGTCTGTCTGTCTGTCCATGCATCCGTTCGTGCGTAAACCTAGAGAACACTCCGAGTACCACCATCTCGCGCGTCGTATACCCTGTGGCACATACCCGCTTTACGCGTCCGTCTACCTCTCCGTCTGTCTGCCAGTCTGTCTGTCTGTTCGTCCATGCGTACATCTGTGCGTCCATCGAGAGAACACTCAAAGTACCGCCATATCGAATACCCTGTGGCACATAGCCACTTTACACGTCCGTCTCCCTGTCCGTCTGTCTGTCTGTCCGTCCGTGCGTCCGTCCGTGCGTCCATCTAGAGAGCACTCAAAGTACCGCCATATCGAATACCCTGTGGCACATAGCCACTTTACACGTCCGTCTAACGGTTCGTCTGTCTGCCAGTCTGTGTGTCTGTCCGTCCTTGCGTCCGTCCGTGCATCCACTAGAGAACACTCGAAGTACTGCAATCTCGAATACCCTGTGGCACATAGCCGCTTTACACGTTCGTCTACATGTCCGTCTGGCTGCCAGTCTGTCTCTCCACCCATGCATCCGTTCGTTCGTCAATCTAGAAACACTCTGAGAACCGCCATCTCGCGCGTCGTATACCCTGTGGCACATACCCGCTTTACGCGTCCGTCTACCTGTCCGTCTGTCTGCCAGTCTGTCTGTCTGTCCGTCCATGCGTCCGTCCGTGCGTCCACCTAGAGAACACTCAAAGTATGTCATCTCGAATACCCTGCGGCGCATAGCCGCTGTACACGTCTTTCACCTGTCCAACTGTCTGCCAGTCTGTCTGTCTGTCCGTTCGTGCGTGCATCCGTGCATCCATCTAAAGAACACTCAATCACCGCCATCTCGTATACCCTGTGGCACATAGCCGCTTTACATGTCCGTCTACCCGTCTGTCTGTCTGTCAGGCTGTCTGTCCGTCCGTGCATCCGTCCTTGCGTTCATCTAGAGAACACTCAAAGTACCGCCATCTCGTATACCCTGTGGCACATAGCCGCTTTACACGTCCGTCTACTTGTTCGTCTGTCTGCCAGTCTGCCTGTCCGCCCTTGCGTCCATCTTGAGAACACTCAGAGTACCGCCATCTCACATACCCTGTGGCACATAGCCGCTTTACACGTCCGTCGCCCTGTCCGCCTGTCTGCCAGTCTGTCTGTCTGTTCGTCAGGGCGTCCGTCCGTGCGTCCATCTAGAAAACGCTCAAAGTCCTGCCATCTCGCATACCCTGTGGCACATAGCCGCTCTACACGTCCGTGTTCCTGTCCGTGTCTGCCAGTCCGTCTGTCTGTCCGTCCATGCGTCCGTCCGTGCGTTCATCTAGAGAACACTCAAAGTACCGCCATCTCGCATTCCCTGTGGCACATAGCCGCTTTACACGTCCGTCTACCTGTCCGTCTGTCTGCCAGTCTGTCTGTCTGTCCGTCCATGCGTCCGTCCGTGCGTCCACCTAGAGAACACTCAAAGTACCACCATCTCGACTACCCTGCGGCGCATAGCCGCTTTACACGTCTTTCACCTGTCCAACTGTCTGCCAGTCTGTCTGTCTGTCCGTTCGTGCGTGCATCCGTGCGTCCATCTAGAGAACACTCAATTATCACCATCTTGCATACCCTGTGGCACATAACCGCTTTACGCGTTCATCTACCTGTCCATCTGTGTGCCAGTCTGTCTGTCTGTCCGTCCATGCGTCCGTCCATGCGTGCATCTAGAGAACACTCAAAGTACCGCCATCTCGCATACCCTGTGGCACATAGCTGCTTTACACATCCGTCTACCTGTCCGTCTGTCTGCTAGTCTGTCTGTCCGTCCTTGCGTCCATCTAGAGAACACTCAAAGTATCGCCATCTCGCATACGCTGTGGCACCCAGCCGCTTTACACGTCCGTCTACCTGTCCGTCTGTCTGCCAGGCTGTCTGTCCGTCCGTGCGTCTGTCCGTGTGTCCATCTAGAGAACACTCAAAGTACCGCCATCTTGCATACCCTGTGGCACATAGCCGCTTCACACGTCCGTCTACCGGTCCGCCTGTCGGACAGTCTGTCTGTCTGTCCATCCGTGCGTCTGTCCGTGCGTTCAACTCGAGAACACTCAAAGTACCGCCATCTCGCGTACCCTGTGGCACATAGCAGCTTTACACATCCGTCTACCTGTTCGTCTGTCTGTCACTCTGTCTGTCGGTCTGTCCTTGCGTCCGTCCGTGCGTCCATCTAGAGAACACTCAAAGTACCGCCATTTCGCATACACTGTGGCACATAGCCGCTTTACACGTCCGTCTACCTGTTCGTCTGTCTGTCAGTCTGTCTGTCTGTCCGTCCGTGCGTCTGTCCGTGCGTCCATCTAGAGAACACTCAAAGTACCGCCATTTCGAATACCCTGTGGCACATAGTGGCTTTACACGTCCGTCTACCTGTCCGTCTGTCTGCCAGTCTGTCTGCCTGTCCGTCCGTGCGTCCATCTAGAGAACACTCAAAGTACTGCCATCTCGCATACCCTGTGGCACATAGCACTTTACGCGTCCATCTACCTGTCCATCTGTCTGCCAGTCTCTCTCTCTGACCGTCCGTGCGTCCATCCGTTCGTCCATCTTGAGAACACTCAAAGTACCAGCATCTCACATACCCTGTGGCACTAGCCACTTTACACGTCCGTCTACCTGTTCGTCTGTCTGCCAGTCTGTGTGTCTGTCCGTCCTTGCGTCCGTCCGTGCATCCATCTAGAGAACACTCAAAGTACCGCAATCTCGAATACCCTGTGGCACATAGCCGCTTTACACGTCCGTCTACATGTCCGTATGGCTGCCAGTCTGTCTCTCCACCCATGCATCCGTTCGTTCGTCAATCTAGACACTCTGAGTACCGCCATCTCGCGCGTCGTATACCCTGTGGCACATACCCGCTTTACGCGTCCGTCTACCTGTCCGTCTGTCTGCCAGTCTCTCTGTCTGTCCGTCCGTGCGTCCGTGCGTGCGTCCATCTAGAGAATACCTAAAGTGCCGCCATTTCGCATACCCTGTGGCACATAGCCGCTTTACACGTCCGTCTACCTGTCCGTCTGTCTGCCAGTCTGTCTGTCTGTCCGTCCGTGCGTCGGTCCGTGCGTCCATCTAGAGAACACTCAAAATACCGCAATCTCGAATACCGTGTGGCGCATAGCCGCTTTACACGTCGTTCACCTGTCCATCTGTCTGCCAGTCTGTCTGTCTGTCCGTTCGTGCGTCCATCCGTGCGTCCATCTAGAGAACACTCAATTACCGCCATCTCGCTTACCCTGTGGCACATAGCCGCTTTACACGTCCGTCTATTTGTCCGTCTGCCTGCCTGCATGTCTGTCTGTCTGTCTGTCTGTCTGTCTGTCTGTCTGTCCATGCATCCGTTCGTGCGTAAACCTAGAGAACACTCCGAGTACCACCAACTCGCGCGTCGTATACCCTGTGGCACATACCCGCTTTACGCGTCCGTCTACCTCTCCGCTGTCTGCCAGTCTGTCTGTCTGTTCGTCCATGCGTACATCTGTGCGTCCATCTAGAGAACACTCAAAGTACCGCCATATCGAATACCCTGTGGCACATAGCCGCTTTACACGTCCGTCTCCCTGTCCGTCTGTCTGTCTGTCCGTCCGTACGTCCGTCCGTGCGTCCATCTAGAGAGCACTCAAAGTACCGCCATATCGAATACCCTGTGGCACATAGCCACTTTACACGTCCGTCTACCGGTTCGTCTGTCTGCCAGTCTGTGTGTCTGTCCGTCCTTGCGTCCGTCCGTGCATCCACTAGAGAACACTCGAAGTACTGCAATCTCGAATACCCTGTGGCACATAGCCGCTTTACACGTTCGTCTACATGTCCGTCTGGCTGCCAGTCTGTCTCTCCACCCATGCATCCGTTCGTTCGTCAATCTAGAAACACCCTGAGTACCGCCATCTCGCGCGTCGTATACCCTGTGGCACATACCCGCTTTACGCGTCCGTCTACCTGTCCGTCTGTCTGCCAGTCTGTCTGTCTGTCCATCCGTGCGTCCGTCCGTGCGTCCACCTAGAGAACACTCAAAGTATGTCATCTCGAATACCCTGCGGCGCATAGCCGCTTTACACGTCTTTCACCTGTCCAACTGTCTGCCAGTCTGTCTGTCCGTTCGTGCGTGCATCCGTGCGTCCATCTAGAGAACACTCAATTATCACCATCTTGCATACCCTGTGGCACATAGCCGCTTTACGCGTTCATCTACCTGTCCATCTGTGTGCCAGTCTGTCTGTCTGTCCGTCCATGCGTCCGTCCATGCGTGCATCTAGAGAACACTCAAAGTACCGCCATCTCGCATACCCTGTGGCACATAGCTGCTTTACACATCCGTCTACCTGTCCGTCTGTCTGCTAGTCTGTCTGTCCGTCCTTGCGTCCATCTAGAGAACACTCAGAGTACCAACATCTCACATACCCTGTGGCACATAGCCGCTTTACACGTCCGTCTACCTGTCCGCCTGTCTGCCAGTCTGTCTGTCTGTTCGTCAGAGCGTCCGTCCGTGCGTCCATCTAGAAAACGCTCAAAGTCCTGCCATCTTGCATACCCTGCGGCACATAGCCGCTTTACGCGTCCGTCTACCTGTTCATCTGTCTGCCAGCCTTTCTGTCTGTCCGTCCGTGCGTCCGTCCATGCACCCATCTAGAGAGCACTCAAAGTACTGTCATCTCGCATACCTTGTGGCAGATAGCCGCTTTACACGTCCGTCTACCTGTCCGTCTGTCTGCCAGGCTTTCTGTCCGTCCGTGCGTCTGTCCGTGCGTCCATCTAGAGAACACTTAAAGTACCGCCATGTCGCATACCCTGTGGCACATAGCCTCTTCACTCGTCCGTCTACTTGTCTGCCTGTCGGACAGTCTGTCTGTCTGTCCGTCCGTGCGTCCGTCCGTGCGTTCAGCTAGAGAACACTCAGAGTACCGCCATCTCGAATACCCTGTGGCACATAGCCGCTTTACACGTCTTTCCCCTGTCCATCTGTCTGCCAGTCTGTCTGTCTGTCCGTTCGTGCGTCCATATAGAGAACACTCAAAGTACCGCCATCTCGCGTACCCTGTGGCACATAGCAGCTTTACACATCCGCCTACCTGTTCGTCTGTCTGTCACTCTGTCTGTCGGTCTGGCCGTGCGTCCGTCCGTGCGTCCATCTAGAGAACACTCAAAGTACCGCCATTTCGCATAACCTGTGGCACATAGCCGCTTTACACGTCCGTCTACCTGTTTGTCTTTCTGTCAGTCTGTCTGTCTGTCCGTCCATGCGTCCGTCCGTGCGTCCATATAGAGAATACCTAAAGTGCCGCCATTTCGCATACCCTGTGGCACATAGCCGCTTTACACGTCCGTCTACCTGTTCGTCTCTCTGCCAGTCTGTCTGTCTGTCTGTCTGTCTGTCTGCCCGTGCGTCGGTCCGTGCGTCCATTTAGAGAACACTCAAAGTACCGCCATATCTAATACCCTGTGGCACATAGCCGCTTTACACGTCCGTCTACGTGTCCGTCTGTCTGACAGTCTGTCTGTCTGTCCGTCCATGCGTCCGTCCGTGCGTCCACCTAGAGAACACTCAAAGTTCCGCCATCTCGAATACCCTGTGGCGCATAGCTGCTTTACACGTCTTTCACCTGTCCATCTGTCTGCCAGTCTGTCTGTCTGTCCCTTCGTGCATCCATCCGTGCGTCCATCTAGAGAACACTCAATTACCGCCATCTCGCTTACCCTATGGCACATAGCCGCTTTACACGTCCGTCTATTTGTCCGTCTGTATGCCTGCATGTCTGTCTTTCTGTCCATGCATCCGTTCGTGCGTAAATCTAGAGAACACTCCGAGTACCACCATCTCGCGCGTCGTATACCCTGAGGCACATACCCGCTTTACGCGTCCGTCTACCTCTCCGTCTGTCTGCCAGTCTGTCTGTCTGTTCGTCTATGCGTACATCTGTGCGTCCATCTAGAGAACACTCAAAGTACCGCCATATCGAATACTCTGTGGCACATAGCCGCTTTACACGTCCGTCTACCTGTCCGTCTGTCTGCCAGTCTGTCTGTCCGTCCATGCGTCCGTCCGTGCGTCCATCTATAGAACACTCAAAGTATCGCCATCTCGAATACCCTGTGGCACCCAGCCGCTCTACACGTCCGTCTACCTGTCCGTCTGTCTGCCAGGCTGTCTGTCCGTCCGTGCGTCGGTCCGTGTGTCCATCTAGAGAACACTCAAAGTACCGCCATCTTGCATACCCTGTGGCACATAGCCGCTTCACACGTCCGTCTACCGGTCCGCCTGTCGGACAGTCTGTCTGTCCATCCGTGCGTCTGTCCGTGCGTTCAACTCGAGAACACTCAAAGTACCACCATCTCGCATACCCTTTGGCACTTAGCCGCTTTACATGTCCGTCTACCTGTCCGTCTGTCTGCAAGTCGGTCTGTCTGTTTGTCCGTCTGTCCGTCCGTGCATTCAGCTAGAGAACACTCAGAGTACCGCCATCTCGAATACCCTGTGGCACATAGCCGCTTTACATGTCTTTCCCCTGTCCATCTGTCTGCCAGTCTGTCTGTCTGTCTGTTCGTGCGTCCATATAGAGAACACTCAAAGTACCGCCATCTCGCGTACCCTGTGGCACATAGCAGCTTTACACATCCGTCTACCTGTTCGTCTGTCTGTCACTCTGTCTGTCGGTCTGTCCATGCGTCCGTCCGTGCGTCCATCTAGAGAACACTCAAAGTACCGCCATTTCGCATACCCTGTGGCACTAGCCATTTTACACGTCCGTCTACCTGTTCGTCTCTCTGCCAGTCTGTGTGTCTGTCCGTCCTTGCGTCCGTCCGTGCATCCATCTAGAGAACACTCAAAGTACCGCAATCTCGTATACCCTGTGGCACATAGCCGCTTTACACGTCCGTCTACATGTCCGTATGGCTGCCAGTCTGTCTCTCCACCCATGCATCCGTTCGTTCGTCAATCTAGACACTCTGAGTACCGCCATCTCGCGCGTCGTATACCCTGTGGCACATACCCGCTTTACGCGTCCGTCTACCTGTCCGTCTGTCTGCCAGTCTCTCTGTCTGTCCGTCCGTGCGTCCGTGCGTGCGTCCATCTAGAGAATACCTAAAGTGCCGCCATTTCGCATACCCTGTGGCACATAGCCGCGTTACACGTCCGTCTACCTGTTCGTCTGTCTACCAGTCTCTCTGTCTGTCTGTCCGTGCGTCGGTCCGTGCGTCCATCTAGAGAACACTCAAACTACCGCCATATCAAATACCCTGTGGCACATAGCCACTTTACACGTCCGTCTACCTGTCCGTCTGTCTGCCAGTCTGTCTGTCTGTCCGTCCATGCGTCCGTCCGTGCGTCCACCTAGAGAACACTCAAAATACCGCCATCTCGAATACCGTGTGGCGCATAGCCGCTTTACACGTCTTTCACCTGTCCATCTGTCTGCCAGTCTGTCTGTCTGTCCGTTTGTGCGTCCATCCGTGCGTCCATCTAGAGAACACTCAATTACCGCCATCTCGCTTACCCTGTGGCACATAGCCGCTTTACACGTCCGTCTATTTGTCCGTCTGCCTGCCTGCATGTCTGTCTGCCTGTCTGTCTGTCTGTCCATGCGTCCGTTCGTGCGTAAACCTAGAGAACACTCCGAGTACCACCATCTCGCGCGTCGTATACCCTGTGGCACATACCTGCTTTACGCGTCCGTCTACCTCTCCGTCTGGCTGCCAGTCTGTCTGTCTGTTCGTCCATGCGTACATCTGTGCGTCCATCTAGAGAACACTCAAAGTACCGCCATATCGAATACCCTGTGGCACATAGCCGCTTTACACGTCCGTCTCCCTGTCCGTCTGTCTGTCTGTCCGTCCATGCGTCCGTCCGTGCGTCCATCTAGAGAGCACTCAAAGTACCGCCATATCGAATACCCTGTGGCACATAGCCACTTTACACGTCCGTCTACCGGTTCGTCTGTCTGCCAGTCTGTGTGTCTGTCCGTCCTTGCGTCCGTCCGTGCACCCCTAGAGAACACTCCAAGTACTGCAATCTCGAATACCCTGTGGCACATAGCCGCTTTACACGTTCGTCTAGATGTCCGTCTGGCTGCCAGTCTGTCTCTCCACCCATGCATCCGTTCGTTCGTCAATCCAGAAACACTCTGAGTACCGCCATCTCGCGCGTCGTATACCCTGTGGCACATACCCGCTTTACGCGTCCGTCTACCTGTCCGTCTGTCTGCCAGTCTGTCTGTCTGTCCGTCCGTGCGTCCGTCCGTGCGTCCACCTAGAGAACACTCAAAGTATGTCATCTCGAATACCCTGCGGCGCATAGCCGCTTTACACGTCTTTCACCTGTCCAACTGTCTGGCAGTCTGTCTGTCCGTTCGTGCGTGCATCCGTGCATCCATCTAAAGAACACTCAATTACCGCCATCTCGTATACCCTGTGGCACATAGCCGCTTTACACGTCTTTCACCTGTCCAACTGTCTGCCAGTCTGTCTGTCTGTCCGTTCGTGCGTGCATCCGTGTGTCCATCTAGAGAACACTCAATTATCACCATCTTGCATACCCTGTGGCACATAGCCGCTTTACGCGTTCATCTACCTGTCCATCTGTGTGCCAGTCTGTCTGTCTGTCCGTCCATGCGTCCGTCCATGCGTGCATCTAGAGAACACTCAAAGTACCGCCATCTCGCATACCCTGTGGCACATAGCTGCTTTACACATCCGTCTACCTGTCCGTCTGTCTGCTAGTCTGTCTGTCCGTCCTTGCGTCCATCTAGAGAACACTCAGAGTACCGCCATCTCACATACCCTGTGGCACATAGCCGCTTTACACGTCCGTCTACCTGTCCGCCTGTCTGCCAGTCTGTCTGTCTGTTCGTCAGGGCGTCCGTCCGTGCGTCCATCTAGAAAATGCTCAAAGTCCTGCCATCTCGCATACCCTGCGGCACATAGCCACTCTACACGTCCGTCTTCCTGTCTGTGTCTGCCAGTCTGTCTGTCTGTCTGTCTGTCCGTCCATGCGTCCATTCGTGTGTCCATCTAGAGAACACTCAAAGTACCTCCATCTCGCATAACCTGTGGCACATAGCCGCTTTACACGTCCGTCTATTTGTCCGTCTGTCTGCCAGTCTGTCTGTCTGTCTGTCCGTGTATCCGTCCGTGCGTCCATCTAGAGAACACTCAAAGTACCGCCATCTCGCATACTCTGTGGCACATAGCCGCTTTACGCGTCCGTCTACCTGTTCATCTGTCTGCCAGCCTTTCTGTCTGTCCGTCCGTGCGTCCGTCCGTGCACCCATCTAGAGAGCACTCAAAGTACTGTCATCTCGCATACCTTGTGGCAGATAGCCGCTTTACACGTCCGTCTACCTGTTCGTTTGTCTGCCAGTCTGTCTGTCTGTCCGTCCATGCGTCCGTCCGTGCGTCCATCTAGAGAATACCTAAAGTGCCGCCATTTCGCATACCCTGTGGCACATAGCCGCTTTACACGTCCATCTACCTGTTCGTCTGTCTGCAAGTCTGTCTGTCTGTCTGTCTGTCTGTCTGTCCGTGCGTCGGTCCGTGCGTCCATTTAGAGAACACTCAAAGTACCGCCATATCTAATACCCTGTGGCACATAGCCGCTTTACACGTCCGTCTACCTGTCCGTCTGTCTGACAGTCTGTCTGTCTGTCCGTCCGTGCGTCCGTCCGTGCGTCCACCTAGAGAACACTCAAAGTACCGCCATCTCGAATACCCTGTGGCGCATAGCCGCTTTACACGTCTTTCACCTGTCCATCTGTCTGCCAGTCTGTCTGTCTGTCCCTTCGTGCATCCATCCGTGCGTCCATCTAGAGAACACTCAATTACCGCCATCTCGCTTACCCTATGGCACATAGCCGCTTTACACGTCCGTCTATTTGTCCGTCTGTCTGCCTGCATGTCTGTCTTTCTGTCCATGCGTCCGTTCGTGCGTAAATCTAGAGAACACTCCGAGTACCACCATCTCGCGCGTCGTATACCCTGAGGCACATACCCGCTTTACGCGTCCGTCTACCTCTCCGTCTGTCTGCCAGTCTGTCTGTCTGTTCGTCTATGCGTACATCTGTGCGTCCATCTAGAGAACACTCAAAGTACCGCCATATCGAATACCCTGTGGCACATAGCCGCTTTACACGTCCGTCTACCTGTCCGTCTGTCTGCCAGTCTGTCTGTCCGTCCATGCGTCCGTCCATGCGTCCATCTAGAGAACACTCAAAGTATCGCCATCTCGCATACCCCGTGGCACCCAGCCGCTCTACACGTCCGTCTACCTGTCCGTCTGTCTGCCAGGCTGTCTGTCCGTCCGTGCGTCTGTCCGTGTGTCCATCTAGAGAACACTCAAAGTACCGCCATCTTGCATACCCTGTGGCACATAGCCGCTTCACACGTCCGTCTACCGGTCCGCCTGTCGGACAGTCTGTCTGTCCATCCGTGCGTCTGTCCGTGCGTTCAACTTGAGAACACTCAAAGTACCACCATCTCGCATACCCTTTGGCACTTAGCCGCTTTACATGTCCGTCTACCTGTCCGTCTGTCTGCAAGTCGGTCTGTCTGTTTGTCCGTGTGTCCGTCCGTGCATTCAGCTAGAGAACACTCAGAGTACCGCCATCTCGAATACCCTGTGGCACATAGCCGCTTTACATGTCTTTCCCCTGTCCATCTGTCTGCCAGTCTGTCTGTCTGTCTGTTCGTGCGTCCATATAGAGAACACTTAAAGTACCGCCATCTCGCGTACCCTGTGGCACATAGCCGCTTTACATGTCCGTCTACCCGTATGTCTGTCTGTCAGGCTGTCTGTCCGTCCGTGCATCCGTCCTTGCGTTCATCTAGAGAACACTCAAAGTACCGCCATCTCGCATACCCTGTGGCACATAGCCGCTTTACACGTCCGTCTACTTGTCCGTCTGTCTGCCAGTCTGTCTGTCTGTCCATCCATCCGTCCGTTCGTGCTTCAATCTAGAAAACACTCCGAGTACCACCATCTCGCATACCCTCTGGCACATTGTTGTTTTACACGTTTGTCTACCTGTCCGTCTGTCTGCCAGTCTCTCTGTCTGTCCGTGCGTGCGTCCGTGCGTGCGTCCATCTAGAGAACACTCAAAGTACCACCATCTCACATACCCTGTGGCACATAGCCGCTTTACACGTCCGTCGCCCTGTCCGCCTGTCTGCCAGTCTGTCTGTCTGTTCGTCAGGGCGTCCGTCCGTGCGCACATCTAGAAAACGCTCAAAGTCCTGCCATCTCGCATACCCTGTGGCACATAACCGCTTTACACGTCCGTCTACCTGTCCGTCTGTCTGCCAGTCTGTCTATCTGCCCGTCCGTTCGTCCATCTAGAGATCACTCAAAGTACTGTGATGTAACGGTGAAGGCAACCTTTATTAGGCCCGGAAGACACGATGAAGCGACAACGCCCAAGGCACAGAACTCAGACAAGCCAAGTCCCCACAGCAGAAGAAGATGGCGACCAATCATGATGATGAATATGTGTAAAGATAGATGATGTGCTTAATGATTGCCTACACTAACTTTCCCCCCCACGTGAAAGCGGTCATCCTGACCGCAGTTCCTGGCCGCATTTTAAAGCGAAGATGAACGCCGTATGAAAGGCTTCATGCGGGATACGTGGACTATTTCTGCTGCCCTGTAGCGGCGGTCCGTCGGAAGAACGGGTGCCACGCGATAATTCACAGGAGACGTTTGCTCCAAGACAGTGTAGGGGCCAATAAAACGGAATTGAAACTTCTCGCACAGTCCGGGAGTGCGAATGGGTGTAAGAAGGAGGACTTCATCGCCAGGGCTGAAAGACACCACACGATGAGAGGCATCATATTCAAGCTTGCGATCCTGTTGCTTGGCTTCAGTGTTGACGCGAGCCAGCTGGCGGCAATGAAGTAGACGAGACACGTATTCTTCACTTGAAGATGAATATGGTTTGACAGGCGCAGAGAAGAACGAAACATCGAGGAAAGAAGAGGGGAAGCGACCGTGGACGAGGTAGAACGGCGAGTAACCGGTTGTGCGCTGTACAGAGGTATTATAGGCAAAAGTGACAAATGGCAAAATGGTGTCCCAGTTTCTGTGGTCGGGTTCGATATACATCGCAATCATATCTGACAGTGTACGATGGAAGCGCTCAGTCAGGCCGTTCGTCTGAGGATGGTAACTGGAGCTTGTTTTGTGTGTAGTGCCGGCTGCCTTGAGCACTTCTTCGACGAGTGCTGAAAGAAATACTTTTCCACGGTCGCTCAGGATTACACGAGGAGCTCCATGTCGAAGGATAATTGCTCGAAGGATGAAGTCGGCCACTTCCGAAGTTGACGCAGAAGGCACGGGAGCTGTTTCGGCGTAGCGGGTCAGGTGGACGACAGCTGTAACTATCCAACGATTGCCCGTGACAGTCATAGGAAGCGGACCATACAGGTCAATGCCAACTACCTCGAATGGTTGCAGGGGACACGGGAGCGGTTGTAATTGTCCACTTTGAGTTGATGTAGGTAGCTTGCGACGCTGACAAAGGGCGCATGAGGCAACGTACTTCGCGACACAGGTGGACAAGCCCGGCCAGTAGTAGTGACATCTTATGCGGTCATACGTTTTCTGGAAGCCCATGTGTCCAGCAGACATGTCGTCGTGATATGTCTTGAGGACTTGAGCCCGAAGAGAGCGAGGTAGAACGGGCACCCAGCGTTGACCATCAGGGTGGTAGATATGACGGTACAGGACGTGGTTGTTGAGCTTGAATTGCGTGAGCTGTCGGCGAAGACGCGCGTTAGGGGGCCGGCAAGTCCCGTCAAGACGGCCCATGATGCGGCGACAGTAAGGGTCAGCACGTTGGTGAGATAAGAACAAACCACACTCGCTTGGAGAAGTTGGGTCCAAAGTAGTTAATGACGAAACATGTAGGGAAGAGACGGCCGAAAGCTTCTCGTGTGCGGCAGTGGCGGGTTTGTTAAGCGGGTCCGAAGAGAGCGGGCAACGCGAAAGGGCGTCGGCGTCTTGATGCTTGTTTCCCGACTTGTATGTGATAGTGAAGTCGTATTCTTGTAAGCGAAGAATCCAGCGACCAAGGCGGCCGGACAAGTTCTTGATTGTCGAGAGCCAGCACAAGGCGTGATGGTCCGTAACCACAGTAAAGTGGCGGCCGTGGAGATAAGGTCGAAATTTTTGTATCGACCATACGACCGCTAGGCACTCCTGTTCGGTGATGATATAATTCTTTTCAGCAGGGGTCAGTGCACGGCTCGCGTATGCGACGACTTTCTCACGTGAAGATTTGTCTCGCTGTAGGAGAATTCCACCAATGCCTCGACCACTAGCGTCTGTATGCAGGAGCGTAGGCGCGGTTTCGTCGAAATGGCAGAGGACTGGTTCGTATGTGAGTGCACACTTCAGTTGGGCAAACGCCGCTTCACATTCAGGAGACCACACAAAGGTGACGCCTGATCCGAGCAACTTGTGCAATGGTGAAGCTATTGAGGCGAAGTCTCGAATGAATCGGCGAAAATAAGAAGCGAGGCCGAGGAAACTGCGCAAATCTTTGGCTTTTTCAGGACGCGGGAAGTGATGGACAGCGGAAATCTTGTCAGGATCGGGACGAATACCGTCCTTGCTTACGATGTGGCCTAACACTTTAATCGTCTTGCTCGCAAAACGGCACTTCTTGGTGTTCAGCTGAAGGCCTGCGTTTGCAAGGCACGTAAGAACTTCGTCCAGTCGTTGCAAGTGCTGAGGGAAGGTTGACGAGAAAATAACGATATCGTCTAAATAGCACAAGCAAGTCTTCCACTTCAAGCCTCGTAAAACTGTGTCGATCATCCGCTCGAATGTTGCTGGAGCATTGCAAAGGCCGAATGGCATGACGTTGAATTCATACAGCCCATCTGGTGTTGAAAACGCTGTCTTTTCTTTGTCATCCTCGTGCATGGGTATTTGCCAGTAGCCTGAACGCAGGTCTAGGCTTGAAAAGTACTCAGCACCTTGCAGTGAATCCAAAGCATCGTCTATGCGCGGCATGGGGTAAACATCCTTGTGGGTAATCTTATTAAGTGCTCTGTAGTCAACGCAAAACCGCACGGAGCCATCTTTTTTCCTTACTAAAACAACAGGGGATGGATGACCAAGGACTCGCGGAGGGACGTATAATGTTCCGTTGCAGCATATCGGCTACATTTTGTTCAATGATTTCACGCTCAGATGAAGAGACGCGATATGGTCGACGGCGTACGATGGAAGTGCCATCGGTCTGGATACGATGCTTAATAATGGACGTCTGTCCCAGAGATGAGGAATGGGCATCAAACAATCTCCTATGCTTTTGTAGCAAGGCAAGCAACTCATCTGTCTGTGAAGAGGTCAGTTCTGGACTAATAGTCGCAGCAAGAACAGAAACGCTTGATGAACGTCCAATAGAAGGAAGGTTAGAACACGCTGGCATAAGAGAGACAACAGAGACAGGTTGAGATTCAGAAACGCAAGCCATTGTGGTGCCTTTAGGAATGAGAATTTTCTTAGAAGTCTGGTTCGTAGCGTAGAGAAGTCCGAAGCCATTGTGGAATCGCGCTAGACCTGAAGCAAAGGCTATACCTCTTGCGAGACAGCGTGCAGATGGTTGGACAAACACGTCACCAGAGTCGATCACATTAGAAGTGATGGCAACTATCCGCTGATGACCAGGTGGTAGCTCGGTCTCTTCAGCAGCGAGCAAGCGAACGGGTTTGTCATCCGCATACAGGGCATAGTCAGTTTCCATCGTATGAACAACATTTTCTTTACAGCAGATGGAAGCATTCGCCGTAGACAGAAAATCCCAGCCTAATATAATCTGGTGGGCACACGAATTCAGCACAGCAAATTGTACAAAATGAAGAATACCAGCTATAAAAACACGAGCGGTGCACATAGCGGCAGGTCTAATGGCGTCCCCTTGAGCAGCGTGCAGTGTAGGTCCATCATAAGGGGTGGTGCCTTTCCGTAGACGTGAGCACAAAGAACGATCAATCACAGACAAAGAGGCACCAGTGTCTATTAAAGCGTCGACGTACACACCTTCTATTAAAACAGCTATCGTATTATATGGACGCACTGGAGGAATTTGTCTTTTCGTTCGATGCAGCTTTTCCTCCAAAAGCTGCAGAGGTTACTTTTCCGGGCGTTGGTTGTTGAATTGCGAAACAGGTCGCAATGGAGACGTGGAACGGCGGAGGGGTGAGGGTGAGCGGCGTCTAGTAGAGCGGTAGGAACTGGTTGGCTCAGATGTCGAAGTTGGAGACGGTGAGCGGCGTAGCGGCGGATCACAAGGACGACGTTGGAAAGCGTACCAGTTTGTCCCATCATCCCGTCCGTAGGTGTCGAGTCCACGACGCTCGTCCTGCTGACGCTTCCGACAGACGCGTGCAATGTGGCCCCGATAGCCGCAGTAATAACAGATCGGACAATGCGGCCGACACGGTGGGTGAAAGGGCTGGCTAGTCACACTCGGAGTTAACGAAGCCAGCGGGACAGGCGTCGAGTGTGCGGGCATCGGTTGTACCATGGGTGGTGAGCCAGCGAGGACTTGTGCGTACGTCGGCTGGAGTCGAGGTACTGGAGAGTCTACAAACGCTGGCCTGGTCATGGACGCCAACTCCTCTTTGATAACATCCCGCAAAACATTGTTGGAGGGGGGAGGTGGACTCGGTGCCATTGAGAGGCCGAAAGATTGCAGCTCTTCCCGTATAAGCGCCCGGATCATGGCACGCAATGAGACATCAGTCGTGGTAGTGTTTTCAGAGCTGTCCGGCGGTAACCGTCGGGATTCAAGTTCCTCCAGGCGTTGGCACGTGGCAACAACGTCAGCGACCGTAGTCGGGTTTTGAATGACCAAGGCATTGAACGCGACCGTGCCTATCCCTTTCAGTAGATGACGAACTCTCTCTGATTCAGACATGGACGTGCTGAAACGGTGACAGAGAGCAAGCACATCCTCTATGTACGATGTGTAGGACTCACCGCATTGTTGCTTGCGAGAATCCAGTGTCTTCTTCGCGAGAGCTGAACGAACCGCCGGGGTGCCGAAAATTTGGCGAAGCTGTTGCTTGAAACGTGTCCAGTTCGTAATGTCCGTTTCATGATTGAAAAACCATGTTTTCGCTACGCCCGTGAGGTAGAAAGAAACACGGCGAAGCTTGGTAGGATCATCCCAGTTGTTAGAGGAACTCGCTCGATTGAACTGGTCCAACCAATCTTCAACATCTTCACCTCGAAGTCCGGCGAACGTGGGCGGCTCACGCTGGTGTGCGGTGATAATCCACGATGGATAGGCCGTGGTAGCCGGGGCCGTGGAGGTAGACGCAGAAGCGCCGGTTGGCTCGTCTTGAGGCATGTTACCGGACACCTGGAACAAACGACGACCTGAGCGCAGCTCCAGGAGGCAGATCGTGCTGGGAGAGGACAGAAGATCGTAGAGCACGCTCCACCACTTGTGATGTAACGGTGAAGGCAACCTTTATTAGGCCCGGAAGACACGATGAAGCGACCACGCCCAAGGCACAGAACTCAGACAAGCCAAGTCCCCACAGCAGAAGAAGATGACGACCAATCATGATGATGAATATGTGTAAAGATAGATGATGTGCTTAATGAATGCCTACAGTACTGCTATCTCGCACACCCTGTGGCACATAGCCGCTTTACGCATTCATCTACCTGTCCATCTGTCTGCCAGTCTGTCTGTCTGTCCGTCCATGCGTCCGTCCGTGCGTCCATCTAGAGAACACTTAAAGTACCGCCATCTCGCAAACCCTGGCACATAGCCGCTTTACACATCCGTCTACCTGTCCGTCTGTCTGCCAGTCTATCTGTCTGTTCGTCCTTGCGTCCATCTAGAGAACACTCAGAGTACCGCCATCTCACATACCCTGTGGCACATAGCCGCTTTACAGGTCAGTCTACCTGTCCGCCTGTCTGCCACTCTGTCTGTCTGTCCGTCCGTCCATGCGTCCATTCGTGCGTACATCTAGAGAACACTCAAAGTACCGCCATCTCGCATACCCTGTGGCACATAGCCACTTTACACGTCCGTCTACCTGTCCGTCTGTCTGCCAGTCTGTCTGTCTGTCTGTCTGTCCATGTATCCGTCCGTGCGTCCATCTAGAGAACACTCAAAGTACCGCCATCTCGCACACTCTGTGGCACATAGCCGCTTTACGCGTCCGTCTACCTCTCCGTCTGTCTGGCAGCCTGTCTGTCTGTCTGTCCATGCGTCCGTCCGTGCGTCCATCTAGAGAACACTCAAAGTACCGCCATCTCGCATACCCTGTGGCGCATAGCCGCTTTACACGTCCGTCTACCTGTCCGCCTGTCTGCCAGTGTATCTGTCTGTCCGTCAGTACGTCCGTCCGTGCGTCCATCTAGAGAACACTCAAAGTGCCGCCATCTCGCATACCCTGTGGCACACAGCCGCTTTACACGTCCGTCTACCTGTCTGTCTGTCTGCCAGGCTGTCTGTCCGTTCGTGAATCCGTCCGTGCGTCCATCTAGAGAACACTCAAAGTACCGCCATCTCGCATACCCTGTGGCACATAGCCGCTTTACACATCCGTCTACCTGTCCGTCCGTCTGCCAGTCTGTCTGTCTGTCCGTCCTTGCGTCCATCTAGAGAACACTCAGAGTACCGCCATCTCACATACCCTGTGGCACATAGCCGCTTTACACGTCCGTCTACCCGTCCGCCTGTCTGCCAGTCTGTCTGTCTGTCCGTCAGTGCGTCCGTCCATGCCTCCATCTAGAAAACGCTCAAAGTCCTGCCATCTCGCATACCCTGTGGCACATAGCCGCTCTACACGTCCGTCTGACTGTCCGTCTGTCTGCCAGTCCGTCTGTCTGTCCGACCGTGCGTTTGTCCGTGCGTCTGTTCGTGAGTACATCTAGAGAACACTCAAAGTACCGCCATCTCGCATACCCTGTGGTACATAGCCGCAGTACACGTCAGTCTATCTGTCCATCTGTCTGCCAGTCTGTCTGTCTTTCCGTTCATGCGTCCATACATGCGTCCATCTAGAGAACACTCAAAGTACCGCCATCTCGAATACCCTGTGGCGCAGAGCCGCTTTACACGTCTTTCACCTGTCCATCTGTCTGCCAGTCTGTCTGGTTGTCCGTTCGTGCATCCATACGTGCGTCCATCTAGAGAACACTCATTACCGCCATCTCGCATACCCTGTGGCACATAGCCGCTTTACACGTCCGTCTGTTTGTCCGTCTGTCTGCCTGCATGTCTGTCTGTCTGTCTGTCTGTCTGTCTGTCCATGCGTCCATTCGTGCGTAAATCTAGAGAACACTCCGAGCACCGCCATCTCGCGCGTCGTATACCCTGTGGCACATACCCGCTTTACGCGTCCGTCTACCTCTCCGTCTGTCTGCCAGTCTGTCTGTCTGTTCGTCCATATGTACATCTGTGCGTCCATCTAGAGAACACTCGAAGTACCACCATCTCGCATACCCTGTGGCACATAGCTGCTTTACACGTTCTTCTACCTGTCCGTCTGTCTGCCAGTCTGTCTGTCTCTCCGTCCATGCGTCCGTTCGTTCGTCAATCTAGAGAACACTCTGAGTACCGCCATCTCGCGAGTCGTATACCCTGTGGCACATACCCGCTTTACGCGTCCATCTACTTGTCCATCTGTCTGCCAGTCTGTCTGTCTGTCCGTCCATGCGTCCGTTCGTGCGTCAATCTAGAGAACACTCAAAGTACCACCATCTCGCACACCCTGAGGCACATAGCCGCTTTACACGTCCTTCTATCTGTGCGTCTGTCTGCCACTCTGTCTGTCTGTTCGTCCGTGCGTCCATCCGTGCGTCCATCTAGAGAACACTCGAAAGTACCACCATCTCGCATACCCTGCATCATATAGCCGCTTTACACGTCCGTCTACCTGTCCGTCTGTCTTCCAGTCTGTCTTTCTGTCCGTCTGTGCGTCCGTTCGTGCTTCAATCTAGAAAACACTCCGAGTACCACCATCTCGCATAACCTCTGGCACATTGCCGTTTTACACGTTTGTCTACCTGTCCTTCTGTCTGCCAGTCTTTCTGTCTGTCCGTCCATGCGTCCATCCGCGCATTCATCTAGAGAGCACTCAAAGTACCGCCATCTCGGATACGCTGGGGCAGATAGCCGCTTTACACGTCTGTCTACCTGTCCGTCTGCCTGCCTGCCTGCCTGCCTGCCTGTCTGTCTGTCTATCTGTCTGTCCATGCGTCCGTTCGTGCGTAAATCTAGAGAACACCCCGAGTACCGCCATCTCGCGCGTCGTATATCTTGTGGCACATACCCGCTTTATGCGTCCGTCTACCTATCCGTCTGTCTACCAGTCTGTCTGTCTGTTCGTCCATGCGTCCATCTGTGCATCCATCTAGAGAACACTCAAAAGTACCGCCATCTCGCATACCCTGCTGCACATAGCCGCTTTACACGTCCGTCTACCTGTCCGTCTGTCTTCCAGTCTGTCTGTCTGTCCGTGTGTGCGTCCGTCCATGCGTCCATCTAGAGAACACTCAATTAACCGCCATCTCTTATACCCTGTGGCACATAGCCACTTTGCACGTCCGTATACCTGTCCGTCTGTCTGCAGTGTATCTGTCTGTCCTTCAGTACGTCCGTCCGTGCGTCCATCTAGAGAACACTCAAAGTACCGCCATCTCGCATACCCTGTGGCACACAGCCGCTTTACACGTCCGTCTACCTGTCTGTCTGTCTGCCAGGCTGTCTGTCCGTTCGTGCATCCGTCCATGCGTCCATCTAGAGAACACTTAAAGTACCGCCATCTCGCATACCCTGTGGCACATAGCCGCTTTACACATCCGTCTACCTGTCCGTCTGTCTACCAGTCTGTCTGTCTGTCCGTCCCTGCGTCCATCTAGAGAACACTCAGAGTACCGCCATCTCACATACCCTGTGGCACATAGCCGCTTTACACGTCCGTCTACCTGTCCGCCTGTCTGCCAGTCTGTCTGTCTGTCCGTCAGTGCGTCCGTCCGTGCGTCCATCTAGAAAACGCTCAAAGTCCTGCCATCTCGCATACCCTGTGGCACATAGCCACTCTACACGTCCGTCTGTCTGTCCGTCCGTGCGTTTGTCCGTGCGTCCGTTCGTGCGTACATCTAGAGAACACTCAAAGTACCGCCATTTCGCATACCCTGTGGCACATAGCCGCTTTACACGTCAGTCTATCTGTCCATCTGTCTGCCAGTCTGTCTGTTTGTCCGTTCGTGCGTTCATCCGTGCGTCCATCTAGAGAACACTCAATTACCGCCATCTCGCATACCCTGTGGCACATAGCCGCTTAACACGTCCGTCTGTTTGTCCGTCTGTCTGCCTGCATGTCTGCCTGTCTGTCTGTCCATGCGTCCATTCGTGCGTAAATCTAGAGAACACTCTGAGTACCGCCATCTCGCGAGTCGTATACCCTGTGGCACATACCCGCTTTACGCGTCCGTCTACCTGTCCGTCTGTCTGCCAGTCTGCCTGTCTGGTCATCCATGCGTCCATCCGTGCGTCCATATAGAGAACACTCAAAATACCGCCATCTCGCATATCCTGTGGCACATAGCCGCTTTACACGTCCGTCTACTTGTTCGTCTGTCTGCCAGTCTGTCTGTCTGTCTGTCCGTCCGTGCGTCCGTCCATGCGTCCATATAGAGAACACTCAATGAACCGCCATCTCTTATACCCTGTGGCACATAGCTGCTTTACGCGTCCATCTACTTGTCCATCTGTCTGCCAGTCTGTCTGTCTGTCCGTCCATGCGTCCGTTCGTGCGTCAATCTAGAGAACACTCAATGTACCGCCATCTCGCACACCCTGAGGCACATAGCCGCTTTACACGTCCTTCTATCTGTGCGTCTGCCTGCCACTCTGTCTGTCTGTCCGTCCGTGCGTCCATCCGTGCGTCCATCTAGAGAACACTCAAAAGAACCACCATCTCGCATACCCTGCATCATTAGCCGCTTTACACGTTCGTCTACCTGTCCGTCTGTCTTCCAGTCTGTCTTTCTGTCCGTCTATGCGTCCGTTCGTGCTTCAATCTAGAAAACACTCCGAGTACCACCATCTCGCATACCCTCTGGCACATTGCCGTTTTACACGTTTGTCTACCTGTCCTTCTGTCTGCCAGTCTTTCTGTCTGTCCGTCCATGCGTCCATCCGTGCATTCATCTAGAGAGCACTCAAAGTACCGCCATCTCGGATACCCTGGGGCACATAGCCGCTCTACACGTCCGTCTACCTGTCCGTCTGCCTGCCTGCCTGTCTGTCTGCCTGTCTGTCTGTCTGTCCATGCGTCCGTTCGTGCGTAAATCTAGAGAACACCCCGAGTACCGCCATCTCGCGCGTCGTATACCCTGTGGCACATACTCGCTTTACGCGTCCGTCTACCTGTCCGTCTGTCTACCAGTCTGTCTGTCTGTTCGTCCATGCATCCGTTCGTGCATCCATCTAGAGAACACTCAAAAGTACCGCCATCTCGCATACCCTGCTGCACATAGCCGCTTTACACGTCCGTCTACCTGTCCGTCTGTCTTCCAGTCTGTCTGTCTGTCCGTCCATGCATCCGTTCGTGCTTCAATCTAGAGAACACTCCGAGTACCACCATCTCGCATAGCCTCTGGCACATAGCCGCTTTACACGTCCGTCTACGTGTCCGTCTGTCTGCCAGTCTGTCTGTCTGTCCGTGAGTGGGTCCGTCCATGCGTCCATCTAGAGAACACTCAATTAACCGCCATCTCTTATACCCTGTGGCACATAGTCGCTTTACACGTCCGTATACCTGTCTCTCATAATCATATTGTGGTTTTGGGACGTTAAACCCCACATATCAATCAATCAACGTCCGTATACCTGTCCGTCTGTCTGCCAGTCTGTCTATCTGTCCGTCCATGCGTCCGTGCGTGCGTCCATCTAAGAATACTTAAAGTGCCGCCATTTCGCATACCCTGTGGCCATAGCCGCTTTACACGTACGGCTACCTGTTCGTCTGTCTGCCAGTCTGTCTGTCTGTCTCTCTGTCTGTCCGTGCGTCGGTCCGTGCGTCCATCTATAGAACACTCAAAGTACTGCCATCTCGCATACCCTGTGGCACATAGCCGCTTTACGCGTCCATCTACCTGTCCATCTGTCAGCCAGCCTGTCTGTCTGTGCGTCCATGCGTCCGTCCGTGCGTTCATCTAGAGAACACTCAAAGTACCGCCATCTCGCATACCCTGGGGCACATAGCCGCTTTACACGTCCGTCTACCTGTCCGTCTGTCTGCCAGTCTGTCTGTCTGTCCGTCCATGCGTCCGTCCGTGCGTCCACCTAGAGAACACTCAAAGTACCGCCATCTCGAATACCCTGCGGCGCATAGCCGCTTTACACGTCTTTCACCTGTCCAACTGTCTGCCAGTCTGTCTGTCTGTCCGTTCGTGCGTGCATCCGTGCGTCCATCTAGAGAACACTCAATTACCGCCATCTCGTATACCCTGTGGCACATAGCCGCTTTACATGTCCGTCTACCCGTCTGTCTGTCTGTCAGGCTGTCTGTCCGTCCGTGCATCCGTCCTTGCGTTCATCTAGAGAACACTCAAAGTACCGCCATCTCGCATACCCTGTGGCACATAGCCGCTTTACACGTCCGTCTACTTGTTCGTCTGTCTACGAGTCTGCCTGTCTGTCCGTCCGTACGTCCGTCCGTGCATCAATCTAGAGAACACTCAAAGTACTGCCATCTCGCATACCTTGTGGCACATAGCCGCTTTACACGTCCGTCTACCTGTCCGTCTATCTGCCAGTCTGTCTGCCTGTCCGACCGTGCGTCCGTCCTTGCGTTCATCTAGAGAACACTCAAAGTACCGCCATCTCACATACCCTGTGGCACATAGCCGCTTTACACGTCCGTCTACTTGTTCGTCTGTCTGCCAGTCTGCCTGTCTGTCCGTCCGTACGTCCGTCCGTGCGTCCATCTAGAGAACACTCGAAGTACCGCCATCTCGAATACCCTGTGGCGCATAGCCGCTTTACACATCTTTCATCTGTCCATCTGTCTGTCAGGTTGTCTCTCCGTCCGTGCGTTCATCTAGAGAGCTACTCAAAATACCACCATCTCGAATACCCAGTGGCACATAGCCGCTTTACACGTCTGTCTACCTGTCCATCTGTCTGCCAGTCTGTCTGTCTGTCCGTCCGTGCGTCCATCTAGAGAACACTCAAAGTACTGCCATCTCGCATACCCTGTGGCACATAGCCGCTTTACGCGTCCATCTACCTGTCCGTCATTCTGCCAGTCTGTCTTTCCGTCCATGCATCCGTTCGTTCGTCAATCTAGAAACACTCCGAGTACCGCCATCTCGCGCGTCGTATACCCTGTGGCAAATACCCGCTTTACGCGTCCGTCTACCTGTCCGTCTGTCTGCCAGTCTCTCTCTCTGTCCGTCCGTGCGTCCGGCCGTGCGTTCATTTGAGAACACTCAGAGTACTGCCATCTCGCACACCCTGTGGCACATAGCCGCTTTACACGTCCGTCTACCTGTCCGTCTGTCTGCCAGTCAGTCTGTCTGTCCGTCCGTGTGTCCATCCGTGCATTCAGCTAGAGAACACTCAAAGTACCGCCATCTCGAATACCCTGTGGCACATAGCCGCTTCACACATCCGTCTACCTGTCCGTGTGTCTGCCAGCCTGTCTGTCTGTCCGTCCGTGCGTCCGGCCGTGCGTTCATCTTGAGAACACTCAAAGTACTGCCATCTCGCATACCCTGTGGCACATAGCCGCTTTACGCGTCCGTCTACTTGTCCGTCTGTCTACCAGTCTGTCTGTCTGTCCATCCATGCGTCCGTTCGTGCTTCAATCTAGAAAACACTCCGAGTACCACCATCTCGCATACCCTCTGGCACATTGTTGTTTTACACGTTTGTCTACCTGTCCGTCTGTCTGCCAGTCTCTCTGTCTGTCCGTCCGTGCGTCCGTGCGTGCGTCCATCTAGAGAACACTCAAAGTACCACCATTTCGCATACCCTGTGGCACATAGCCGCTTTACACGTCCGTCTACCTGTTCGTCTGTCTGCCAGTCTGTCTGTCTGTCCGTCCGTGCATCCGTCCGTGCGTCCATCTAGAGGACACTCAAAGTACCGCCATCAAGAATACCCTTTGGCACATAACCGCTTTACACGTCCGTCTACCTGTCCGTCTATCTGCCAGTCTGTCTATCTGTCCGTCCGTTCGTCCATCTAGAGATCACTCAAAGTACTGCTATCTCGCATACCCTGTGGCACATAGCCGCTTTACGCATTCATCTACCTGTCCATCTGTCTGCCACTCTGTCTGTCTGTCCGTCCATGCGTCCGTCCGTGCGTCCATCTAGAGAACACTTAAAGTACCGCCCATCTCGCATACCCTGGCACATAGCCGCTTTACACATCCGTCTACCTGTCTGTCTGTCTGCCAGTCTGTCTGTCTGTTCGTCTTTGCGTCCATCTAGAGAACACTCAGAGTACCGCCATCTCACATACCCTGCGGCACATAGCCGCTTTACAGGTCAGTCTACCTGTCCGCCTGTCTGCCACTCTGGTCTGTCTGTCCGTCGGTCCATGCGTCCATTCGTGCGTCCATCTAGAGAACGCTCAAAGTCCGGCCATCTCGCATACCCTGTGGCACATAGCCGCTCTACACGTCCGTCTGCCTGTCCGTCTGTCTGCCAGTCCGTCTGTCTGTCCGTCCGTGCGTTTGTCCGTGCGTCCGTTCGTGCGTACATCTAGAGAACACTCAAAGTACCGCCATCTCGCATACCCTGTGGCACATAGCCACTTTACACGTTCGTCTACCTGTCCGTCTGTCTGCCAGTCTGTCTGTCTGTCTGTCCGTGTATCCGTCCGTGCGTCCATCTAGAGAACACTCAAAGTACCGCCATCTCGCACACTCTGTGGCACATAGCCGCTTTACGCGTCCGTCTACCTGTCCGTCTGTCTGGCAGCCTGTCTGTCTGTCCGTCCGTGCGTCTGTCCGTGCGTCCATCTAGAGAACACTCAAAGTACCGCCATCTCGCATACCCTGTGGCACATAGCCACTTTACACATCCGTCTACCTGTCCGTCCTGTCTGCCAGCCTGTCTGTCTGTCCGTCCTTGTGTCCATCTAGAGAACACTCAGAGTACCGCCATCTCACAAACCCTGTGGCACATAGCCGCTTTACACGTCCGTCTACCTGTCCGTCTGTCTGCCAGTCTATCTGTCTGTTCGTCCTTGCGTCCATCTAGAGAACACTCAGAGTACCGCCATCTCACATACCCTGTGGCACATAGCCGCTTTACAGGTCAGTCTACCTGTCCGCCTGTCTGCCACTCTGTCTGTCTGTCCGTCCGTCCATGCGTCCATTCGTGCGTACATCTAGAGAACGC
>WOVY01007058.1:0-69275 GCA_013436015.1 Rhipicephalus annulatus
CTAAGAACATTTTTTGTATATACTGAAGATGGCTCTACCTCAAACTACTACACGTGTCGTGGCGTCCCGCAAAGTGGTGTTTTAAGCCCACTTCTTTTTAATGTTGCCTTGCTTGGCCTGGCGGAAGCTCTTCTTGAAATGTTCAGTGTTTCAATATACGCTGTTGACATCTTTGTCTGAGCATCTACATTGAGACGCCCACAAGTACGAGCAAGGATACAGATGGCCATGTCGCAAGCATCTGATTATCTTCCCACGCAAGGCCTAACAATCTCAACAAAAAATATGCACTGTTCGCCTTCACGCGCAAGGCGATGACAAGTCACCCGATAAGCAATAATGGCCAGCCGATCCATTACAAGCGTAGCCATCGTTCTCTATGTGTCATTGCTGACGCGACCCCTCCTGGAGCCCTCATGTGACTAGCTTGAGAGCGAGACTTGTATCTATGGCCCGAGGCCTGAAAGTGATCGGTGGAAAAAAGATGGGGTCCGTCATTGAGTTCCATGCTACAGCTTTACCGAGCACTTTTTATTGGTGTACTGCACTACAGTTCTCCTCTGCTTTCTAAAACTTGCAAGAGAAACATTCAAGCACTTCAGAGCGTGCAAGTACATGCACTACGTGTTTGTCTCGGCCTACTACGAACTACCTAAACCGCAGGAACAGTTATACTGGCTCGGGATCATCCGGTTACTACTTACGTCACAACCGACGTGCTGAGAGCACATATTCGGCACATTTCACGGATGGTATCGAGCCATTTGACGTTTCTGCCAGAACGACGACCGCAGGCGTCGTTCTCTAAGGTCGTCAGCGCCCACTACGCTTTGCTATCATCAGGTTTTATACCATTGGCGCGTTCACCGTCCGCCTAGTGGAGCCTACGACAACCCAACGTGCGCATTTTCGTCCCAGGAATAAGAAATAGAAAAGTCCTTTGTGCCTTGGCCTTGAAGCAAGCGACTCTGAACTGTTTACACACTTTGTACGCTGACAGAATCCACATATACATGGAAGGATTTACCACTCAGACTAGCTCCACCGGCGCCGCCGTCATTCTATCGTGACACAATAATATCACTTACAAACTTTGTCCCGTGAGCACATCGACTGGTTCGGAAATTGTTGCCCTGAGAGGTGCCATCGATTATATCAAGCAACAACCTGCTAATCGATGGGCACTATTCTGTGACTACAAGGCGGCTCTGTAATGTCTTTTGTCGACACTTCGTCGCTGGTCGTTTTGAACAACTGGTATGGAAGATCAGACAAATGCTGCACTATGCGACCAAACAAGGACACAACGTTGTTTTCCAGTGGATACCAAGTCATTGTGGTATCTCCGGCAATGACCTCACCAATGAAGCAGCCAGAGATACACACGTACAAGCGAACCCTGTGTTCATACCTTTATCCAGGATTGACTCGGCTAGATACCAGAGCAAGCTGGCGCAGGACATGACACTCCAGAAGTGGCAGCCATCACATCTCACACATCACCAACTATATTCTCTCGATCTATGTCTGTGACTGCAGCTACCCTCTGGTCTCTCTAGGGAGGAATGTACAGTGCTCTGCCGTCTGCTTCTGGGCGTAGCCTTCACTAATGACTACTAATTTAAGATAGGGATGCCAGACAGAGCGGATTGCAACGACTGTGCTGTTGATGAGACTATTGAACACATCTTATGTTACTGTTCGGCATTCTCAAACGAGAGGTTTCACCTGCACAGTGTTTTAAATCAACGGGACAAAAGTGATTTCACTGTCGAGAAAGTGTCGGGACAATGACACTGCCCATCGAATTTCCGAAAAGCAACGAAACTACTGTTTCATTTTCTCAAAGACACCGGCCTGTTTTATCGTTTGTGATGGTGAAACTGTTACGCGTCGGCCAAGTCAGTGACCATTTATCTCTTCCTCTATAACTTTCTTTCCCCTCTCTCCTTCCCCAGTTCAGGGTAGCTTACCGGGGTTCAGCCCTGGTTAACTTCCCTGCCTCTCTCCATGTGTTCTCTCTCTCTCTAAAGACCATAGAGTTTATAACGTTGCGCTGAACACGCAACGCTTGCACGAAAAGGCAAGTGTTTCCAACGCTTTGCGAAAACGACTGGGTGGTGGCACCTTCTCATCGCCTTACGTTATACACCTTTTCACCGCCTAGAGAGGCCCGCAGGGCGTCCATGCTTCGTTTTTCAAGATAACTGCCAGATAGCCTTCATGCCTTACGTGTGACGTCACTTGATGCACTCGTTCGCCTCCGCTGCACGCTCAGGGCACTTTATTGGCGCGTTCAAACTTAACAGTGGTAAAAAATGAAAACGCCAGAGCGGCCAGAAAACCACCAGCGTGCGTCGAAGAAGTTCACAATGGTTCTGCCTCATCCCGCTGCCGCTGCCGACAATAACTCGACATATAGTTCGATTTCACCTGTTACTGAGAACTAAAGTTCATAACGAACTTTAGTTATTCATGCAAAATAATGAAAATAAACAGCTCGCACCTTTTCAAACGTTGCTTTGAGAGATAAGCCAGTAGAAACGACACGAACGAACGCTCCGGTAGCGGCAGCCGCGCAATCAGCTGGCTGTACACAAACGTGAGACACGTTGGGGCATGCCGACACGCTGCCGCTGCGCCATCTACTTACAAAGTTCTCGGCCATCGTATTCCAAGTCATGCACTCGATGAATGCGTCCTCGTTAAGGCCATCAAGCTTGGTCGTGCTGCGCGGGTAGTTTTCAATTTGAGCCTATGCGAACCACAGCCTACACATGCGCTGCATGTTCAATCTGTCGCTGGCTGTTAAGGTGACGTGGTTTTATCTAGCGCAGCCAACGCTGTGAAGCAGAACCAGATCCGATTGGGCGTGGCGGGAAAATCACTCTCAGACTGATTTTGTGCGCCGGCCATGCGGCATGGTGTTCTGGTCGCTTGGACGGCGAAATGAGCCAGTTTCCAGAAAGTTTCGCCGGTTTCGCTCTCTTCGAGACGACGTGTGAACGCGCTTTAAGAAAGCACCTCAAGAGTACTATTCACCAATTCTCTTGCGCAAAACATACAATAAACGTTTTGATAATTTTCTCCAGACCCAAGACGATTGTCTTCCGACAACAATTTTAGTGTAACATGCACATACAGGGCCCATTTTTCACTGAGCGACACGTAATCAATTGACGCGAATATTATGCACAAATGTTGCACACATAGACAAATGTTGAAGAGTTTCAGATGTTTATATGGTCAGTTGTTTGCACTTGCGCTACGATTTCAACTGGTACATGCGTATTAGCAAAACCAGAAGCTGATATCAAGCACTGGTGCTTGCTTGGATGCTGCTCGTGGACACTGCTACACAAATCAACTTCAGCACATGACAACTAACCAACTAACCACAATTGACGTTAGCCCCGCCGCGGTGATCTAGTGGCTAAGGTACTCGGCTGCTGACCCGCAGGGCGCGGGTTCGAATCCCGGCTGCGGCGGCTGCATTTCCGATGGAGGCGGAAATGTTGTAGGCCCGTGTGCTCAGATTTGGGTGCACGTTAAAGAACCCCAGGTGGTCTAAATTTCCGAAGCCCTCCACTACGGCGTCTCTCATAACCATAAGGTGGTTTTGGGACGTTAAACCCCACATATCAATCAATCAACAATTGACGTTAACCCGACGCGACGACTGTATTCAAGAAGAGATATGTAATTGTGATGGTTAAGGACGTTCGTCACTATGTTTGTTGATAGCGGACGAGAAAGGATTAACATCAACAATGGATGCGAACAAAAGAAGCGGTATATTGTACACTAGAGAACAAAGTGGCAGGTGAAAATAAAACTATATGTCCAACCCGACACGCCAAGCATCACGCACCATGTACGAGAGTCAGACCTCTATTATGCGGGGAGCTCGCGGCTGCGCTTACACCGAGTCCAGCACGTATAGTTCTCGGTTCGCAAGAGGAAACCGCTGCCTCACCGTTTGGGTCCCCATCGTCCCGACATGATGCGTTCGTCGACGTGCGCGAGGGCAAAGGTGGCACGGCTGTAACGGCTGGAACGGCTGACGGCACACGGATGCGCTACCGTGTGCAGCGCCGTTTAGTCGGACGTCGCGGCCAGCCCAGAAGTCAGGGTCGCAACTCCTGAGGTCCAGGGTCAGGCCCCGGCTCACGAGGACCACGCCCGGTAGGCCTCGCCCACGAACCTGCTCCCGGCCACTGCACCCAGGCAGGAGCCGTTCAGCAGGCCCCGTCCTTGCACCTTGTACAGGCCGGCGGACTCGACCCTGAACGAACACGCCGGAGTTCGACCTGGCCGACACGTACGGGTCCCACGTCCGGCTCAGGAACGCTCCTAGGAACTCGTCCTCTCCAGCGGCGCACTTCTTCGTCTGCCTTCGTGGCCTCAACCCTCGAGCTCTCTTTCGCACGTTCCTTCTCCAACGTCCGTCTCTGGCGTGTCGCTCGGTACGGCTCGCCACCGCTGGCGATCCTCGATTCAGCCCCCTCCCTGGCACCTCCCCTGGCACCTGGATCCTCGGCCACCCTGGACCTTGCATGGCTCCGTGGTCCGTGCACACACCCGCGTCTCCCCCGGCAGAACGTCTCGCTCGTCTCTTGCCGATGCGCGACGCTCTGGTGACACCGGCGCTTGTTGGCATGGGTGCGACTACTGAGCAGTCAACCCGCATTGGAGACGCGATGCTCCATGCGGGGAATGGCCAGCCCGTCCAGCGAACAGCTTGCGTCGAGACGCGATGCTCGGCGCAACCGTGACCAATAGCCAGGCCACGTACGTCGCTGTGCCGAACGGCTGACCGTGGAGACACCTCGCCGAGATCCGCAATGCCCTCGGCAAGAAAGAGAACAGCAGGCCAGGCCGCGCCCCGAGATGCAGTACTCGTGCCGGCAACGCCACCCCAGCTGGTAGTTGGATGGCAGTAGCTGGACGGTCGCGTTCCCTGGCCGGAACCTGGATCGCCCGCGTCCGACGCTTCGGCCCGCTGTCTTCCGTCTGCCGCTGCTCCGGCTCGTCCCCAGCCACACAGCCTACTGCCACGTAGTGGTTGCACGTGCCTTATCCCGCACCTTCGTCGTTGTCGTTTTTCTCGAATACTCTCAGTAATGTTCATAAAATTTCGTAGGCAGCACTGCAACCACTATTGGCGTTTCACGCAGAGACGCCTCTAATTGAAAAGTAGCTCCGAGACCTGGCGTAGCTCTGTGGTAGAATCCTTCATTGCCACAAAGAATGCTTGGGTTCGATTCCAGCTGCGAACATGACATTTATTCTATGCATTCGTATGGTCAACACTACCAATGCTGGGTATTTATTAACGCTTGCCTGTTAAAATTCTCGCCATTTCTGTGTAGATACTAAGTGTCAATCACCTGTTGCACATACCTACATACTAGTAGCACATACCTGCTCGTGGGTATGTGTCATCGTCTGGTGGTATGGGTATGACTACGTACGCGATGGGATTGAGACATTATGCATGTCTTCGCCAGTGCGTCATATTTGTCAAATCATCTCACCCTCTCCTGCAAACTTTGGTTCACGCCAAGTTAAGGGGGTGACTACGAGAGCACCCAAATGTTAGTGGCTAGATAGATCAATAGAAAGCTCAAAGTCCCCGAAGTTTGTAAGGAATTGCTTCGCCTACAAAAAAGGACTGCGAGTCTCTCTGTCCAATAGGAGTCTTCTTTCTTTCACTGCCCATTAGCAGCGATTCGCATGTTCCAGTAAGGAATACCGGTCCACTGCTGCGTTATTCGTGCCTCCCCAGGTTTCTTACCGGTGCAACGCCACGATGAGTGCCGGCGACAACCTTGCCACTTGTGTAAATTTTAAGCCCACTGCTTCGCATGTAATCACGCTTCCCTTTAGCAAGAGATGGTGTAATTTTTATAAAGCTAAAATGTTCTATGCCGTGACCCACCAATATTTCAATGGCGTATTCGCATCACGGTAGAGACGTCAAAAAATTACGCACGATAAGACGACAAACGAAAGAAGATTTCTCATCGGAAGTTGAACCCATGACCCTTGAATACGCGGCCACAGATGGCAGGCACGCTATCTACTGCTCCATAGTCACATACACTGAACTCTTAAAATACGCCTTTCAGCGTATCCAGCGTCATATCAGCCTTCTTAGTAAAATTCAGTAATGCATCGTGAACGTGGGATGCACGATTAGTTTCATAAAGGCACTGCTTCTAAGTGTCCGTTTAGTTCGGTGCGTTTATAATAGGAGTACGTGCAATTTTGTCAATTACCAGCAGCACCACCACGTCACTGCAAGCCTCATTGCCGCTCATACAACTGAACATGCATGAGGAAGAGTTGCTCAGCAACGCATAGGGCAACGCTGCTGCTTCGTCTTGATGTACCAATTCCGCATTCGCCAATTACGCTAGTCCCACAAAAAATTGCGGCCGGCCAACAGACGAGACACAACGCGCATTGAGTTTGTCTCTGGTCGGGCGAGTACGGGGCCTAAGTCAAAATTTGGTGTCCATTCAGTCACCTTCTTTTAAGCTGTCACATCGTTTTCTTCGGTTCCGTGACCAGTAGGGTTTGTTCAATCGTTAATAACTAATATTAGTCGTCGGACGAAGATATTTGACTAAGCGTTAACGTGTATTCATCAATTTTCAGCAGTCAAAGACTGCTGAACTATCAAAGACTACGCGACACTGCGCAGTACAGAAATTATTAAACTCTATTGTAAGGATACGTTTTTCTTTTGTGCTTTACCAATTCTTATGATACAAGGATTAAACATGCTTTTTATATTCTATCCCCTATTCGGCACGACAAGAATTACTGAGCACCCTGTCTCTCCGACAAGTATTATCCCATAAAGAACAGTGCAAGACTGCCTTACCCAGCTTGAAAGCCAAAATTAGGGTGGCCCTCCTGGTTAGGACGGAGAGGACTGCGTATAGCTACCGTGTGTAGCAACCTCGACATGTATTTATCATTCTGTTTTTAGCACCACCAGAAATAGTTTATACACCACCACAAAAACAAAATTGCTCTTCAGAAACGTACACAAGAACTTCAATAAATAATATTAGGCGCTGTACAAATGAACACAGCTCCGTGGTCGGATGTTTCTTTTGTACTTGTCACATATGTCTGGGCAAAGTTCAAACAAACAAAAATGCGTTGTTTCATTGTAGCGATACGTGTGCACACACAAAAGTGAATTTGGCTAAGCAATGCTGCGAATATCATCCATTCGTTTTTATAAACAGAAAGTTTGAATCTTGACTGGACGAACGGTGTGAAATCCCCAGACAAAGGCATTCTTCATTGTTAGGGTGCATCAGCAAGGCCCCGTGTAAGAAATCAACCGAAGTAACGGGCGCTGGTAAGCGCGACATTTGACTGCTGACTCATATTACCTCTCCAAGAAGTTTACATGTGTAGATGTGTAGGTGCTATGCAGTCCTCTGTCGGAACGTTCCGGTGGTGAACTCACAGGCGTGCAGCATTTTTTTGAAATGCAATGTTCTGACTTCATGTCGTCACTTTATCATTTGCAGAATAATGACTACCATGAAATATGTATCAAGCCTGCTTTTTTGTTCGGAATGGAAAAGTTTGATGACGAATACTTAGCAGGAGGTTCGGTATCCATAAATGGCCAAGCGCAGGTTTTTAAATGCGAAGCATTTTTAGTGAGCTTCAGTCACAATAAGTGCATCTATCTATCTATCTATCTATCTATCTATCTATCTATCTATCTATCTATCTATCTATCTATCTATCTATCTACCCGCTTACGTTTGGGTGCTCTCGTGGTCTCCCCCTTCACTTGGTGTGAACAAAACTTAGCATGGAAAAGTAAGATGGCTTGATGAGTAGGACGCGCTGGTTGAAACATAAATTATGCCACCTTTCCGTCGCGTACGTCCTCAAACCCATACCACCAGACAGTGGCACATACCCACTAGCGGGTATGTGCCACTGGTATGCGGGTATGTGTCACAGGTGATTGACACTTGGTATCTACACAGGAACGATGAGAACACACATGGGCGATTTCAACTCATGCGCGTTAAGCAGTACCTGACATTGGTAGCGTCGACCCAACGAAGGAATATAATAGATGTCAGTATTAAGAAAAACCGGGCATAGGCAGCATTCACTCACCGCATGCATATACCAAATTTCAAGTTTGCAGTAGAAATTGAACTTAAGCATTCTGCGTCGCAGTCAAGCATTCCACTACAGAGCTACGCCACGTCTCAGAACTACTATAGAAATAGACGCTAATCTTCGTGGAACGTCAGTAGCAGTTGCAGTGCTGTCTACCCAATTTTATAAATTATACTGATGTACTACTTTTGCACAGCAAATACGTCGGCTTAACGTCAATTGTAGTTAGGTGCCATGCCCTTGAAGTTGATTTATGGAGCAGCGTCTCGAGCTAGCAACTTCGCGAGCATCAGAACTTCATATCAGCTTTTGGTGTTGCCAATACGCATGTTCCAGTTGACATCGTTGTGCAAGCGTAAACAGCTGGTTATATAAACAACAGCAACTCTTCGACATACGTCTATGCATGCATTATTTGTACATATATTTAGCGTTATTTCATGATGTGTGGGATAAAATAAAAAAAAATTGGAATGTGGTCGCTTTCCTTGCGCATTTTTCGCATAACGTAGATTTCCAGGTACCTGCGATCTGCCAATTGTTTTGTTTATTTGTGTTTTCGCTCAATAAATGTAAAGCATTTGTTAGTGAAGCAAAGGCAGCTTAAGCATCTCTCTCCGCTTCTCTATATATATATATATGTACATATATATATATATATGTAAATATATATATATATATATATATATATATATATATATAGGCAGGCATGGTGGTTGAGTGGCCGTAGCGTTGCATATAGTCTAGTAGATCCTCCGTGAGCGGTCACAACGTGGTTTATTTCGACGTTTCGGCCTAGAGTCTGGCCTTCATCAGGAATAAAGATACAGTTTGTCTGTGCTCAGCTTTATACAATCTCAAATCAGAGGGCAAGGAAAGAGGGAAAAAAGGAAAGAAAAAAAAGAAAAAAGAGAAAAAATAATACACGGTGGACGCCCCTCGGGTGCCCCCCTTCCACTTTTCCCTCCACTTCCCCCCATCTCTCTCCCCCCTCTCCCCTTCACCTTTCTGATGTCAGGGGTTTGTGTATGTTTCCGTTCACTAGCGCATTCCTCCCGATCAGACGGCCCCTCCTGGCACTGGCGGTTCGGTGTGGGGTGAAAAAGAGCTTTTCAGGAAGTCCTAAGCCTTTAACTACTCGGGGTCCCGTAAACAATTCATCGTAGAAGGACGGGGGCGGCGTATTGTGGCAGAGGCTGGTCAGCGGGCGTTTTAGGAAGTTCTAAGCCTTTAACTACTCCGCGCCCTGTCAACATTTTGTCGTAAAAATAGGGGTGCCCCGTATTGCGGTAGGCTGTGCAAGCGCGTGCAATGCGAATTCCTGGCCCGCTTCTAAATTACGCGTGTCGTGGGGGCCTCCCGGCTGTGCACATGGTTGCTGTTGGGCATGTCGTGCATGGCACAATTGATTGGGTAGTAAAATAAAACAGAAAACAGACGACAGCTGCACTTAGGAAGAGTAGTTACACTTGGAATTGTTTTAGGTTGTCCAGTGCCCTTCGCAGCCGCAGTGCCGTGAACTCAGTTACTATTTTCATTGTTGCCGTTATTGTTTTCTAATGCTTTAATTGCTGCAAGTGTACCAGGATTCTCATTTATTCTCTATCGAGGGTGTTAAATCGGTGGATAAGGTATGACTCTCGTTGTTCACGTTCTCGATTTGATTTAAATCCCGTCTCTAAGAGCGTTACTGATAGTTTGTCGAATGCATGGTCAGGAAGATTGAGATGTTTTGATAGAGGCAGACTTGTCTGTCTGCCTCTATCAAAACATCTCAATTGATCAGCTGCCACTTCGTAATAACTTCACGTACTACGTGACGCCATAGCCTTATGAAGAGTGTGCCACACTCACAGCCATGGCTACATAGTGGCGCTGACTGACACTTCCTCGTTCAAATTCACATATATGCCCAATAAAGTGGCTGCCTTGGTAGCTCAGTGGTAGATCATCGAACGCGTTATTCGAAGGTCGCAGGTTCGGTTCCTGCCCTCGGCAAGTAATCTTAATTTCACCCGCTTATTGTCTGTTAAACCTCTCTCCCTCCCCTCTTCTCTCTCTCTTTATATATATATATATATATATATACATATATATCAGTAGTGATACGAGTTTCTCACTACTAGTTGTTTTTAGTTATATTTTCCGCAATACCTGGGATGCTCTTCGCATCCCGCCTTTTGAAGATGGCAGCCGTGACTTCTGCAGGGCCACGTGCAATATGTCGGTGCCTTCAACCTTTTCTGTGGCTCAAGGCTCAAGGTCCAACAACAGCGACGGCTCAAGAGATGCTCGTGCTGTCGCGCCTATGGACAAGGAGCCGACTGCTGGCTCGTCTTGCTACATCTTAACATTCGTAAGCTCCGCAAGGAAATGAGGCTCTTGGTGCAGCTCCAGTGAAGACACAGACATCTACTCATCCGACGGCACTGACTCATCGGATGACAGCTTCCTGTCTGTGAGAAGTCGGAAGGCCAAAAAGAGGCGCACAAATGCATCATTACCAACAAGCACGTCAACCATGAAGGCAAAGAGTGACAACTGGCCGCATATTATCCTTTTCATGGCCATGGATCTTTCCGTCAGCCTTCGAATATTGAACAGACAAGCTATCTCCGCTGCTCTTAAGGGAATAGCACAGAATTAAATCAAAGAGGTCCGGCTAAACACACGTAAAAACGTTTTAGCTGTACACAGATGTGACACAGATTGGAGCTGTAAAAGTACGAGCAGTCGTACCGATCGCTGCGACCTGCATTGATGGTGTCATTTACGACATTAACTTGGCAATGCCAAACACGGATATGCCCATTCTGATAAAACCGTTGTACGAAGAAGGGGTCATTAGGTATGTAAGCCACGTCCGGAACAGTGCTGCGTTAAGATAGCCTTTAAGGGTGAATCCATTCTTACGCACGTCAAGGTGGGACATTTCCGGCATATGGTACGGCATTTTCTCCCCAAATCGATTCAGTGCCATAAGTGTTTCAATTTTAGCCATGTAAAGGGCGTCTGTGCTAACTCTGCCATATGCCCCTGGTGCGCGTAGTTGCACACAGTAGACACCCGTTGTCCAACAACACATTTTTGTGGCAAACGTCGTGCCCATGAAGCCATATCTAAGGAATGCCCAAGACTGACGAAAGAATTGGGTATCCCAAAGCAAATGGTCAAGGATAACTCTACCCATAAGGAATCTTCAGAGAAAATTCAGCGTCGACGTCGCCACCGACAGAAGCGCTCCAGTCAAGTTGATATTCATGCACTACTTAAGTCTACACCACCCTCAGCATCTAGCAGAAAGCCGGAGAGTACAAACATGCTTTTACCTGTGAAGTATTTCCGCCCTAAAGAGTGGCCGGCGCTTGTGAACGCACGGCCTTCTAAACAGCCTTGCCACTCTCCGCTTCCAGTGAAAGCCGATTCTGCTGTTGATCGAAGCTTAGACAGCAGATCGTCAAATTATTCCTACGCTGCGATCTATTGTGAATGTCATCGGATGTCTTCTGACAAGCATTGATACGCCAACTGCTGGGAGTGGCGTAGAAGTACTGGACGCATTGAGCCTGGTCCTTGCCTGTCTCCAAAAACGTCATGGCCGCCAATCACAAATAGTTTCGACATGAGGTCCGAAAAACGTCGATGTTTCAGTGGAATACTCGAGGCCTTAGGTCTCGCATTTCTGATTTCCGTCAGTTCGTGCATCTGTACCGATTTCCTATCAGGATTATATGTGAACCAATATTATACACCCAATCAGACTATTCAGCTACGAGTCATTTTTCTCATCAAGTGACATCGAAAGTAGCAAGATTGTTGTATTTATTCACCGGGAGTTCACTTAACGTCCAGTCAGTGCAACCTCTCGACTACCTCAGTATGTGAACTTGCCTGTTAAAAAGAAAGGTGACATTCGTACTCCTGAGTGTGTATAATCCCCATCAAGTCGATTTGACTGCAACCAACTAGACGGCATATTAAAGGCTCACCTAGGTCCAGGGACTATCACCGCGAACTTTAATGCACATCATACTATCTGGGGAAGCTCAAAGATTAACAACGGGACGACGTCTAGCATCATTGGTTTCAAGCCATGGTCTCGTCCTTTTGATTGACGCAAGCCCTACGTTTTTGGGAGGCACCACATATAGACTGCCTCTGTTTTTCGTTTGCTTCACACCGATTAGCCACACTGTTTTAGTGGTTTTTGGACACTAAAACACACTAAAGCGACCGAATTCTACACACCTGAAGATCAAATGTATTTAGAACACGTACTCTTCTACCACGACACGAAGAATAGATGGGACTATGTTAAAAACTGAATTTGGGAACGCTTGTGAGGAAGGCCTCTCCCATGGTTTTCAGCAAGCTATTAAGAAAACTACACATGTGGCTGTGCTCTTCGAAGTACTCTCCATTTGACCTCGTGCTAGAGAGACTTCGTGCAATCCACCTTCGCGCCGAAATAAGATACCGATGCACTAATTAAACAGACGACCTGCGGTCAGCCCGGCGCATCCAAAAGAAGACGCAACGGCGCCGCGACAAAGTAGACAACCAACGATAGAGGAAATTCTTTGAGTCACTAGATTTTCATAAACCACTGTCTCAGATAAGGAAAACTGTGTAAGGCCTACGTTCTGTTCCAGAGCAGCGCTTTCCTTTCAAAGCCCTTGCACTTTTTCATCGCCGACACGAAATTGGGGTAGCGGAAAATTTCCGCGCTATGATTGCGGGCCATACAACTTGCACAAGCCCACATACAGTGAACCATATTCCTCACTCACGGGACCCGCGCATGGATCTACCGTTCACATCACAGGAGCTTGATGAGGTGCTCGTCCTATGTAGGAGGTTCTCGTCGACTGGTCCGGATGACGTTTTTTATCAGATGCTGTGCCACCTTGGTGAACAGGCACGAGAAGTACTCTTCAACATCTTCAATGAATCCTGTCAAGCTGGTGTCGTTCAACAAAATTGGAAGATTTGCCACTTGGTACCGCTTTTTAAGCCTGGCGAATCTCCCCTGAAATAGCCTCTTACTGACCTATTGCACTTTCAAGTCATGTTGTGAAGGTAATGGAGAGAATTATCTTGGCCAGGCTTGAATGGTACCTTGAATATTTCGAGATATATCCGAAGGCCATGACTGGTTTTCGCCGTCACCGATGTTTCATCGACAATGTTATAAATTTTGTCACGCATGCCACCAACAAAAGGCATGTAAACGACTATCTTCTACGATGTTCTTCAATGTAAAAGTAGCATACAACGTTCTTATGACGACAACCTCGAACCCATTGAGTCAGTGGGCCTCTGTGGTATTGTATTGTTGGACACGCAGTTATTTACAATGGTGGACCTTATTTGCGAACACTGCAGTTCGTCAGACCTCCCAACACCTCAAGCATTGTGGAGTTCCGCAAGGTGGCGTCTTGAGTCTAACTTGTTCAACCTCATCATCATTAGTCTTGTGGAACGACTACCTAGTGTGGTCAAGCTATCTATGTACGCTGACGACACCTGCATCTGGGCATCTGGCTTGACAAGACCCCAGGTACGCGCAAGGCTTCAGCTTCAGAAAGCTGCGACGTTGGTATCAGCGTGCCTCAATAAATAGGGTCTGAGAATCTCGCCAGAGAAATTCGCATCGATTGCTTTTAGTCGATAGCCAGTGAGACAATACGTCATATCTATCGACGTCCAAGTCACACCATATGTCAGGACGCACAGATTTCTAAGCGTATTCATTGACAGAGACCTCTGCTGTGGCTAACATGTGGCCCACTTGAAGAAGAGACTGACAGACATCACTAACTTATTCAAGTATCTTGTGAAAAATCCTGAACAACTTCAGTACATGCAAAGACGCAATTGTACAAAACGCTTTTTCTCAGCTATTTGCGATACAGCTTGCCTGTGTTGACCAATACCTTCAGAAGCAGCATTCGCACACTAGACAGCATTCAGGCTATGGCTCTGCGAGTTTGTTCGGGCCTACCACGACGTTCTTCAGGAGCTGAGACAATTGCGATTGCAAAAAACTTTTTGCTTAAGACGCGTATCCTGATGGAAGTGCTCAGAGTACACGCGAGGCATCTTACTTGCGCCCCTGTCGATCATCTAGCCTCACTGCCAGAAGACCGACCTTGCACATCATTTTGCCAGACAGTCTTGTCGTAACGCACACACGTACCCACGGGATATACAACTTTGTCCAGAATTCCAACTCCCCCGTGGTGTATTACTCATCCGCATGTTGAACTCACGGTGCCAGGCATACAGCCAAAAGCCCCGCTTTCATCTCCAGCGCTAAAACAGCTTTCTTTTCTCTTGTTGAACGAGAAGTACAGTGAGTATACCCATTTGTATACCACGCTTTAACTTAAGTGGATGGGTCTGTGGGGTTGGTGATCTTTGTTGCCACAGCGACAACGATGATGATTCGGTTATCCCACTAGACGCCATCGACCGCTGCGGAACTTGCTGCTCTACGTAGCGCAGTTAAAGTCATTGAACACCAAGAAGCCAAATGCAGCGTGTTCATGGACTCCATGGAAGCACTGCAGTGTTCGGTATTCGTCTTACGCCAGGAACCACATGAACAACTAGGACTGGAAATTACAGTTGCTTCACTACCTCTTCGACAAAGGACACCAAATCACGTTTCAGTGGCTGCCTAGTCACTGTGGCATATTTATCAACGAACATGCCAGTGCAGCTACTCAATCAGCACACCAAGATAGTGACGAAGAATCTATCTCCTTTACAAGGACTGATACTGCAATGAGAACTCAAAAAATCGCTAATGATGAAGTAAAATTCCTGTGGAACACTGATGGCTGGACACGTCTCGTCGACTTCAGCCTCCGCCCGGACTCTCTCTTCTTGAGAGTATGTGCGGCTTGATGTAGCTTTCACCAAAATTTTTGGCTTCCGAATCGGCAGGGAAAACAGTGCTGCTTGCGGTCATTGTCACAGCGATGAAACGATGGAGCACGTTCTCTGTCATTGCGCTCGTTATAGCGTTCAAAGATTGCAGCTAGATGCCGTGTTAGCTCACCTTGACAAAAGACCTTTCTCAAAACAATCAGTGCTTGAAAGGCGACATCATCTGTCTTCGCACAAAAATCAGTGAATATTTTATTGAACATTTTTTCGTGGTAGTGGCCTGTTGGATAGGCAATGACACCCTAGTCTAATTTATTTTCTCATTATCGCGCATGTATTTCGTTCTTCGCTTTCTTTCCAATCTTTCTTCCCCGTTCTCCTTTCCCTCATGGCAAGGTAGAAAACCGGACGCCCCAATTTCTAATTGGGCTCCCTGCATTTCCCTCATTTTATTCTATCTCTCTATAAACAGAAAGTTTCTGTGCGTACAGTGTTTTCCGAAGTTCAAAATAACAGATGAATGTGCGAGAAATTTTTACCCCGAAGAGCCAGGGTCCGGTCTTTGTCAGGTAATACAAGGCATATGAAAATTGCACTACTTATATACAAGGCACAACAGGGGGCCTCCAACACGTGTGCAACTTTATCGTCACAGATGTGATATAACAGGTGCATAAATAGATGTGAAAATTCCTTTGACGTGATTGTGACATGACAGTGGGACAAGACTTGTCCAGAAATCATCTTTTCCACAAAAGATACCTTTATAAATACGAAGCATTTCTTAGCAACCTTCAGAGACTTTGAGCGTATCTATTTATCTATCTATCTATCTATCCATCTATCTGTCTATCTATCTATCTACTGATGTATTGATTGAACGTTTATTATCATTTGTCACATGAGGTTTACAAACACTGATTGGACCCATAGCCTGAGGCTAGTGTAGGGTCAATGAGAAAAGTAACGGACAGAAGCGGGAAATATCAATTACACATAATACATATACAGACACTGCAAATATACACATATACAGAGTAGAGAAGTCTTTCTCTTTTTAAACAATCTGGTGACACCAAACAAAACTGCATGTGTGCATACAAAAAGTTATGACAGATAACTTCGTGGACACACCCAAAAAACATCAGTTAAAATACGTAAAGAACATTAAACTATCACAAGTTTTAGTTAGAAGAAAAAAGTGCTAGGTTTACAAGATTCACCAGCGTATATTTATACAAACGTACGTGCTTACCACCAAAGAGAAAAAGAAGTATTTACAGCTTGCTCAAGAATTGATTTTTTAGTTTTACCGCAGCTTTGTGTAATGTCTTCAGTTCAGTGGGCAAATTATTCCAGATCTTTATTCCTGTGAATTGCAATTATCTCTCACCATAAACGGTATTTCTTGGCGCCAAGTTAGAGTTACCAAACGTCAGGCTTCTAGTAGGGCGGGAAGAGGAATAAAATAACGAGACATCGATTGGGCTATTGTATTTTACGATACTGTTAACACAAACGGTCATCTTATAGTCACGCAAAAGATCGAAGGGTGGTATTTTTAGCGATCGGAATAACGGCCGGCTTGGCTCGTTGTGCTTACTCTGAGTTATTATTCTTATGGCACGCTTCTGTAGTCTTCGAAGGGGATCCCGATATGAATCATAGGTCCAGGCCCACGATTCTATGCAGTAGTTACATGACTAAAGATGAAAGCAAAGTAAAACGCCCGCAAAATGCTTTTATCAAAGTAGCCTCTAGCTTGTAAAAGCGCGTGGCAGCCGGAAGCCAGCTTTACACCGACGGCATTTATTTGACCTGCCCAGTGAAAGTGATTATCTAGTATAATCCCCAGGTATTTAAACGTGTCCGTATGTTCTAATATGCAGTTGCCCATTTTTATCTGAACATCTTCGTAACTAATTAATTTCCTACGGGAATGAAATATAATGTACTTCGTTTTTTTAGCAATAACCTTGATACTAGCCAAGATGCTAATAAAACTACTCAATCTTGCTGCAGTCATTCAACTTCAGAAATGTTATAACCACCCCCACGCGTGTTACAAGTGTATCTTCATCAATTATAGATCACGCTCTAACAAATATAGATATCTACGTTCATGCTGGCGTTTTCAAAGAACCCATTGCAGATCACCTTCCGATGTTTATTGTACTTAATTACTTAATCCAAAACAAGAAGTAACATCACCGACATATTATCAGGACAGAGTATACAATACGGAGAAAAAGCCTCTTGCAGATCAGTTTTGATGATATATACGACAATGATTTTAATACTGAGTTCTCGAACCTGATAGGAATGCTTAAAAACGCAGTTAACAACTGCTGTCGCGTACTCCCTGCACATTCATATCAATTACCAATGTGCCCTTGGATGAATGAGGACATTTTGCAACTGTTAAAAACGAAGAATTTCTGGTACAATAAATGGAAATGCCATAACACGAACCGTTACTATTCAGGTCAGTACAAGCTACTGTGCAACAAATGCGTAACGATAATTAGAGCCCGTAAAAACAATACTACTCAGGCGGCTTCCAGGAGGCATCTGGCGATATACGCGAAATATGGGGTATCATAAATGAGGTTACTGGGGGCCGTCAATCACAACGTGTTACTCCTGACAGCGTTGACAACAGCACCGTCGAAGCGTTCAACACCTTCTTTTCTGGTATAGGAAAAGCTCTGGCAGACAAAATTCCCTGCTCTGCAGACAGTTAGTTACATTGTGTCAAACCCAGTTGTCAATACGTTTGTGATGTATGATATTGAACTTTCCGAAGTTTTTCAAAATATTAAAATCCTTTCGACTAACAAATCTGCTGGGCTAGACCAAATTACCGCGCGATTGTTAAAAAAAACGTGAATATTTTAGGCCCAATCCTATGCAATTTATTTAATCATTCTACACAAAACGAAACCTACCCATCCATACTAAAAATTGCAAAAGCGATTCCAGTTTACAAAAACGGTGACATTTCCGATCCGTCTAGCTACAGACCGATATCGGTTCTTAGCATTGTAAATAACATTTTTTGAAAAAGTTCTATCAAACCGCATAAATAGGTTTTTACAGAAATACATGGTTCTTTGTCCTCAGCAACATGGATTCCGGTCTAGATATTCTACGTCATCCGCAGTTTTGACATTAGCACAATCGATTAACATGGCCCTAAACAACATTAAGCTAGCGGGAGTTGTTTTTCTTGACTTACAAAAAGCCTTCGTTATGGTAGATCATTCAATTCTTTTGCATAAATTAAAGCACTACGGCATACGTAATCAAGCCTATGAGTGATTTTCCATTTACATCAAAAACAGACAGCAGGCTGTCGTGATGACCGATATTACTTCCACACTGCAATATCTGAACACAGGGGTGCCACAGAGACTGGTTCTCGGGTCGCTGTTCTTCTCCCTTTATATCAATGACTTGCCTCTTGTATTAGGCTCTTCCGAATTTATTATGTATGCCGATGATACAGCATTAATATGTACGGCCGACAATGTTCTTGAATTACAAAGACAAGTAAACGCAGAATTGAAAAAAATTTCCCAGTGGTTTTTTGCTAACAAGTTAACGGTTAGCAAAAAATCTGCCTATCTATCTATCTATCTATCTATCTATTTATCTAGCCGTTTACATTTGGGTGCTTTAGCGGCCACCCCCTTGACTTGGCATGAACCAAAATTATTAGCATGGGAGGGTAAGATGGCTTGACAAGTATGAAGTGCTGGTCGGTACATAAATTATGTCACCTTCCCGTCGCGTACATCGTCAAACGCTTCCCGCGAAGCAGTGGCACATACCCACGGGTAGGTATGTGTCGCAGGTGTGCGGGTACGCGCCAATGGTGATTTACACTTAATATCGGCACAGTAACGACAAGAACACACATGGGCAATTTCAACGCGTCAGCGTCAGGGAATACCAGACATTGCTGGCGTCGACCCAATGAAGGCATAGAATAAATGCCATTGTTAAGAAAAACCAGACATAGACAGCGTTCCCTGCCCGATTAATGCACTCAACAAACTTACAGGGTCCAGCAGAAATTGAACCTAAGCATTCAGCGTGGCAGTCAAGCATTCTGCTACAAAGCTACGCCAGGTCTCAGAACAACTTTACAAATAGAAGCTAATCTTCGTGAAACGTCAATAGTGGTTGCATAGCTGCCTACCCAAGTTTATCAATATTAGAGATGTACTCCTTTTATACAGCCCTTACATGGGCTTAACGTCATTTGTGAATAGGTGCCATGCGCTGAAGATGATTTATGTAGCAGCGTCTCGAGCCAGCATCTTCGCGAGCATGAGCGCTTCATATCAGCTTTTGGTGCTTCCAATACGGATGTTCCAGTTAACATTGTTGTGCAAGTGCAATCAACTGGTTATGTAAACAACAGCAACTCTTCAACGTATGTTTGTTCGTGCAACATTTGTACATATATTTAGCGTCATTTTATAACGTGTCGTCTAAAGTTAAAGAAAATTGCAACGTGGTCGCCTTCTTTACGCATGCTTCGCATAAGGAAGATTCCCAGGTACGTGAGACTGCTATTTCTTTTTAGTGTAGGCACGTGTGTAATAAAGGAAACACCTAATTTATTGCACGCACCGAGGAAGATAGAAAAAATGGCAGCATATCCACGGAGTGAATAATGGAGATTGGAGCTAAGCAGTCATCTGTCCATTCTTTCTTGCTTCCGTCCGTCCCCGCCAGTCCATGCTTGCGTCTGTTCCTGCGTCCGTCTTGGCGTTCGTTCACGCATCCGCCCCTGCGTCCGTTCATGCGTCCATCCATGCATCTGTCTGTGTGTCCGTTCGTTCATCTATTCGACACTCCAAGTATAACCATCTCGCAACTTTTCCTCATATATTCCCCATATATAGAAGCACCACCGTCTAGCGGTCATTCCAAGTTCTAAAGAAGAGGTGGCACACGCACACTTTCTTACGGCTTGCGCTTCGAGTCTACTTCCCACATTTAACCACCTCGAGTTCATGGTATATAGTAGTTCACTGTATTCATGGCACTATGGCCCAACGCTCGCTAAACTTTTCTAAAACCAAGGAGGTTACCTCCAGGGAGTATAACGTAGCAACCTTTTTCTGTCAGATAGTGCTCAATGTACGTACCACTGGCTGCTCATACGAAATGAGAGACAGGAAAGTTCGGCTTTTACTTTCTTACGGCTTGCGCTTCGTATCTACTTCCCACCTTTAACCACCTCGAGTTCATGGTATATACTAGTTAATGCATTTGTGGCACTGTGGCTCAAGGAGTGGTAAACCTTTCTAAAACTGAAGAGGTTTAGAGGTATATATATATATATATATATATATATATATATATACCTCTAAACCTCGTTATATCTCATTAATATTGTGTTAAAACACGGAAAAAACGAGACCTTAGGTATACACTTCTTTCCCATAAATATATATATATATATATATATATATATATATAGATAGATAGATATATATATATATATATCATTATTATGCTCACATGGCGGCTTCCTTAACAAGCCGCTGAGGCAAATTTGTGCAGTAGAATGAGAGACTTCGAGAATATGACTGTCGGGTCAAAAGAGCAATAACAAACTCTGTTGCAAGACCGGGTCAATCGGTGAAAAATGGGATAAGCGTTTGTCCTACAGTGGGCATTTTAAGGGTGATGGTGGTGATACTTACGTAACCAAACCCTTACATATCCAAAGCAGCTTCATGTCGAGCTCAATCTGGTATTTGTCGTAAACATCATTACAGCTCATGTGCATCCTCTCCTCTCTCTCTCTCTATCTCTTTCTCCTACGCTCCTCCTAATCCACCACGTAACGCCGACGAAAGTAGAACCAGCTAGCCAGCTTCTCGGTTGAAAAAATCCAAATGACTCGCCCGCACAAACGTTCACTGGCAACCTTGTATATGATGCTCTGGATCTTGACCTCAAAAGTAGTACTCGTAAAACATTTCTCCTGTGCGTCATTCAACAATAAGAAGCCGCAGCATGCGCATTACCTAAAAAGGGACTGCGGGTCGCCGTGTCCGCTCAAAGTGGTCTGTCTTTCACAGCCAAATAACAGTGATTGCACGTTGCAGTAGGACATACCAGTCTATCGCTGTGTTATTTGCACCACCCCAGGTGTCTCTCTGGCGCAACACCATGATGAGCGTCAGCGTCACCCTCGAATTTGTGTAAGCATATACGGCCGCCGCTTCGTATATACACATGATTCACTTTAGCGGGCGATGGTGTAATCTTCACACGAAGCAGAGTTTTGTTCCTGTTCTGTTCTGTTCTCTTTTAACTGTTTTGCTGTGGAGAGGTTGAGGTGCCTATTGCCTCAACTACTCCAAATCACAAAGTTCTGCAGTGAAAAATAAAATAATAATACAGAACGGTACCCAAACGTTAACAATACAGAAAATAAAAAACATAATAGCACACTGAAACCAGTTCAAATATCATGCCAACACACAGTTTTCTTCGCGCAGTTCACACAGTCATAAACTACTCACACGCACACATTACTAATCTAATGTCAGTATATACATGACCCATTTTATATAATACCCATCTCTGGCGGTCAGTCATAGGCGCTTGTCAATTCCGGCCTTCACTAAAAAGTCTGTCAGGAACAGTATTGCTTTTTCTGGAGATGCATCTCAGGCCATGGTCCAAGTAGTTTCTTTATTGTGAGGGGCCATCTGTCCAAACTTGCTAATTTGTTCTTTAATTTTTCTTTTCCATTCGCGTATTTAACGCACTCCAAAAGAATATGGCGAAAATTTTCTTCTGCATGACCACAATGGCATTCCGGTGAGTTGGATCGATGTATCTTGTGCAGGAAGCTATTTGTGTATGCTACTTCCAGTCTAAGTCGGTTGATCAATGTCTCTAGGTGTCGTGGGAGTTCTATTGCTATGGAAATTTTTCTCTGTGGATCAACTTCTTAAAGTACCGTTTTCTTTGATTTAGGGCTCTCAAACCACTTCTACAGTGAACAATGGTTAGCTCCTTCCGATATAAAATGTCGAATATCCGCTCCAGACATAGGGATTGCGCAATCCCGTTCTTCCTTCAATGCTTTCTTCGCGAGACTATCAGCATCTTCATTTCCTCTTACTCCGATGTGGCGGGGTATCCATTGGAATGCGATGTTGTGACCCTGCGATGAGGCATATTTCACAGTTTCTGTGATACATTGTGCTATTTCACCATTTTTGTAAGGTGGTCTCAGATTTCTGATTAGCTGAAGAGCAGGTTTGCTATCAGTGCATATCACTCATTTTCGTGGCTCAGGATTCTCGCAGATAAGCTTAACTTCTTCAAAGATAGCCACCAGCTCTGCTTTTTTCGATGATGATTTGTGCGATAATTTGTACCTCTTCTTTTTCTGAATTTCGTGTATGAAGACCGCACAGGATGACGCTTCTTCTATGCATGATCCGTCTGTATATATCTTCGCTTTTCATTATGCATTACATGAAGCTGATGAAGTACCAACTGTGCCGCTACTAGAGGTGCCATGCCTGCTTTCTTCTCTATGCCGTCTATTTCACAGATAACGTTGAGAAGTGGCAGCGTCCAAGGTGGTCTTGAAGGTTTGCATTGTTTAAATTCTGGTACTACTGCTTGAAATGATGATATAGTATCCTGTAATCTCGTTGCCCTCTTTGTGTTAGTGCACGAGAAAAAAAATGACTTTCATGTTGCGTGAAAATTCTAAATAAATTTTGAGATGTTTCTTTAGTTCGGAGTACTGCCAAAGGTGGCTCTCGAGCCTCCGCATACACTAAAGCACAGGAAGTTGACCGGGGTAAACCCAGACATACCCTCAAGCTCCTTGCCAATAACAAGTGAAGTCTCCTTTCGGTGGAGGCTGGGAGTCCGTGCAGCAGAAGCAGTGAGTAAGTCTCGATGGGGCGTATCCAGGCAACATGTAGGGCTAATAACGACTCTGTAGTACCACCCTATTCGGTCCCGCAAAGATGCCGGAGGATTCAAATGGCCTGATTCATTTTTTGTTTCAGGGACTGGACATGAGCCGACCATGTTAGTCTCCGGTTTAAAATTACTCCCAAGAATTTATGAGTTTTAATCATTTGAATAGGCTGATTGTGCAGAATAATCTGGAAATTTTCAGGTCTTTTAATTGTAAATGGAAGTATGGCTGTTTTAGCCAGACTCAGTGCCATACCTCTTTTTTTGGAAAACGGTCTACATAATCCAACCCTTCTTGTAGAGTTTGTTGTACATTTAAAAACGATGGATCAGGCGTCCATATTCCTATATCTTCAGCATATACTGAACATCTGATGTTAGGTGGAGGATTATACGGGAGCAGTGCCATGACTGCATTAAAGAGAGTAGGGCTTAGCACGCTGCCCTGTGGCACTCCTTGGTTGACGACATGTTCTGACGTTGGGCCCTCCTGCGTAACTACAAAAATTTTCCGGTGCTTAAGGAAGTCAGCGATCCAACGCAGCATCTTGCCCTTGAATCCCTGTAACTTCAGGCCTTCCAGAACGTGAACGTGACTCACTGTGTCGTATGCTCGGTGGACATCAAGGAATACAGCGACAGTGATGTTTCCTTGCGTTCGTTGGTTTTTCACATCTGTGACCTAATCCAGAATGCAGTCCATTGTGCATCTACCTCTTCTGAAGCCGGCTATACTTTCTGGTAGTAGTTTTTTCATGTCTTGCCACCATAAAGTTCGTTCATTGATCGTTTTTTTCATCACTTTTGAAAAACAACTTGTCAAACTAACCGGCCTAAACGAGTCCAACTGCATAGGGCTCTTCCCTGGCTTTAGCAACAGTACTACTTTTGATATCTTTCAACTTTCCGGAAATTTTTCTTTTTGCAAACTTTTATTATAAACGTCCAATAGGTGTAATTTCATTTTTTTGCACAAATTAGCAAGAGCAGCGTATGTAACTCCATCTGTTCCTGGTGAACTTGTTCGTTTTACTGAAGACAGCATATATTGAAGCTCCTCTGGTGTGAAGCTGTCATCCAGATCTGATGAACTGATTGCCGAGAACTTTCTTACAACCGCCGAAGCTGATTCTGCTGAGGATTTATATTCGCTAGTTTGGGCGGTCTCTCCAATTCTCAGTATAAGATCTCAAAATTCTTCGGCAATCACACGTTCGCTAACTCCTCAAGACAGCGCTAGAGCCTGTAGTGGTCTCGAGTGGATTACTGGCTGTCGGAGGGCGCGTACCATGTTCCACAATTGAGGCGCCGAGGTAAATGGAGAAAGTAAGGCACATAAATCTTGCCACCTTTTGGTTGAAAGCTTCTGCAGTTGGTTATGCTTTGCATAATGTACTTTGTGTGCAACCTTGAAATCTTCTAAATTACCCGACCTGCGATATCTTCTTTCAGATTGGCGTCGTATTGCTCGAAGCCTCTCATACTCAGCGTCAACACCCGAATACCTATCTGGAATGGGTACTGCACGAGTTGTTTTTGTTAGAAACGTTTTTATCTTTGATGGGTATGTTTCTGCGTCAGAACAAGGTTCAAGATTTTGTCTCTGTAGTTCTCGAAAGATTGCCCAATTTGTAATCCTTATTGTGCGGTTATTTCTAGTTTTTTTCAACTTTGGTTGATATGTGAATACTGGCAAGTGGTCACTTCCTCTAGTATCATCGTCTGCAGTCCAGTCTGCTCCAGCCGCTAATTCAGCGGAGCACACAGTGATGTCTAGTACGCTGCAGTAGTTATGCCCCCGTATAAACGTCGGAGAACCATCATTCAGTATAGTGTAACCATAACCTCCGCATATTTTTACTATAGCAGATACCCTTACCCTACAACGATCACTACGCCAATAATCATGGTGCGCGTTAAAACACCACATATAATTATGGGATCATGGTCAGATCTACACACTGCAGCCAACTCTGCGTATGAAACGTTTGCTTGAGGGTGCACGTAAACACTAACAACAGTTACAGTAACGTTACCAAACTTGACCTTGCATCTAACAACTTCCGGCGCATCTGTTTTTGAAGTAGCCACAAGTGTCGACGGAATATTGCGTCTCACACACAACATCACTCTGCTTTTTGCAGCAGGATGTTCTGCTTGGTACACCACATATTTGGACAAGCGAAAGTTAGTGGATACTCTTGTTTCGAAAATACACAAAATCCAAAACCCGTGATGAGCGACGAATTTTCGAAAATCTCCACTCTTATTCTGCAAACCGTTGCAGTTCCACTGGAATATTGCACTTTTTTTGTACCAGTTAGATAGTCCGGTAGCCATGATTACGACAAGAGATGCTCAACATCTAGCAGCAATTTCACCTCTGGTAAAGAACCTGCTTGTGGCAGGGATCGTAGAATCACTTTAAGAGCCGCAAAGACTATTGGCAAAATGACTTGCTGGTTTCCGGCTGTCTCCGCCAAGATCGCATTTCTTTAAGAATTTTTCCTCAGCAAGCTGCTGTGACCCTTCCCTTTGGTAGTCAGTGGCTCCTTGGCTGTGTCTGGCCCGGCAGAAAGTTCCACTTCAGCATGTTCTTGGGCCCGGACTTCTTTGCCAACGCGATGTTTTGGTGCTGAACGTTTCAATACTTCCGAGTAAGAATCGTGGCGCCGCTGTTTTGCATTTTTTGTGCCGCAGGAGCAACTTCAACTATATCCGCATTGGGTGCTGGACCTCTATGTATCTTATGCTACCCTTTTACAATTCTCTCTCTTTGTGCCGCTCACGCCAAACGGTTTCGAGAGCAGCCTGAGAACAATGCCGGATGGGGTCCAGCACAGTTGGCACACTTAGGTTGACGCTTCGAGGTGCATTCTTTGTAATCATGTGCGCCCACACATACCTTGCATCTCTTGGTTCCCCTGCAAATCTTAGCCTTATGCCCATATCTCTGGCAGTTGTAACACCTTACCGCCGGCTCAATGTATTCCTCGACAGTGTGAACCGTAAAGCCTAGAGCACCTCTTTTTGGCAAGGGCATGTCATGTCTAAACCGGAGTATTAAATTACGTATGGGCTACATTGTGGCACTTCTATCTTCATTTCTTGCCCAACTCTTTTGTCGTGTGACTGAGATTACTCCAGCATCTTTAAAATATTCCAGTAGGTCATAATCACTGTATTCGAGTGGAACATCTCTTATCTTTGCTAGGGTCTTCATGTAAGACAGAGGTATCATCACATGTACAGGCAATCCAGCCAGACTCTTAATCAGCAGCAACTTGTTTTCATAGTAATAAGGGCTGCAGCACGAGCACGAATGTGCTAGAAGAATGTGCCTCGACTTTGTCTGTTTCTTCTAGCACATTCGTGCTCGCGCTGCAGCCCTTATTACTATGAATTCAAATTACCTAGCCCAAATCGCCATTCTTCTTCAAGCAACTTGTTTGCCGAGTACAAAGACCGTACTCCAACACAAAAACTTCCGTCTCTGTTGATTCTTGATTATGTCACTTTCTCATCGATAGCAGAGATTATCTCAGATGCCATGCGATTGGGATTAACCTTCCAGAAGGAGTCCTCGGCAGCGATTGGTCTTAACACCACCGGTATCCCCGTAGCTCGGTTCCTGTGATGGGTGACCACCGTGTAAGCTCTCTCGTCTTCCTTGGGTGCTTCTGTATCCATCTGTGTCATGTCAGTAAGGGAGTACGTCGATGTAGCGTCATCGTTGTCAACCACTTCTTCCTCCTCTGTACGCCTCTTCTTACACTGCGAGGCCTCGCTGTTCTCTGTATGGGACGTCGGTACTGTTGCTGAGGCTGCAGCAAGTTGAAGTCGAGCGGGATGGATAAGTGGGGCTCTGCTTGGCGCTAGCGGCATCTCGTTGCACCGCATACCCGGGCTTTGCCAGGTATGAGGCACGGGCCGCTAAGGGGCAATTCTGATCGCGATGCGTCGTGAAACTCTGACTGACCGATGTTTAGCTGCCACTCTGGAGACAGTCCACCCACCGCACACACTGTAAAAAGATCCCGAGCTGAATATAATAACTGAATTAAGAGAGCGAAATGAAGCTACGGGCTTCTTCCATCCACTTCTTCTTCCTCTTTCAGTTTTGTTCCGGGGCCCTCAAATACTTTGATGACGTATTTGCGTTATTTAGGTGAATTCAAAAAAGATACGCACGGTAAAAAGAAAAAGAAAAGAAGCTCCCTCAGCGGAAGTTCAAGCCGCGACCTCAGGGTTCGTGGCCACAGACGGCCGGCTCGCTTTACACTGCACCATGGTCACATACTTTGCACACTTAAAATGCTTCTTTTATATCTACCACGGTTCTCTCAGCGTTCCTGATAAAGTAAAGTATTGCATCATGTCAGTGGGCTCCTCAATCAGATTCTTCAAGGCATGGTCTCTAAGCGTGCATCTCATTCGGCCCGCTTGTAATAGGAGCATATGCAATTCTGCCAACGTCAGACAAACCCTAAGGTGGCGATCTTACCCCAAGCGTTGGTGTCGCTTACACCGTTCATTTATACAAAAAACCACAGGATATCCCCGGACGGAATGTTGACTAGTGGTAAGAAGCATCCACCAGTCCGTACATGCTTCCGCCTGCCCGTTCAGCAGAAAATGTTATCCTATCTTAGCTGAAAGATCAAGAAATATGGAAATAAAATAAATCGCTACAAAAACCTGATGCGAGTGCAGATTCAAACCTTGCTGTTCGCGAGGGAAGGAGATGTTCTACGACACAGTCACGCATTTGTTGAACATTCAGTTAAAAAAACTTCACTTTGTCTGCTTAGGAAGCATGTACACAGACATGCGGGTTCTGTATACAAACTTTCTAATACAACATAATGACACGCACGTTTTCTATTTCAATTTTGTTTTACTTTCTTTTCACCCACAAAGCTTTTCAGGAGTACCAAGTCTACTCATTATTCGAGGTGGTTCACGATTACTGAAGATGTATACGATTGTGAGCAAGACGCGAACGGTCGAGATCACTCCAGAGATTGCGGGACGACCAGTCACATTGTTGTAATATTGGGCAATACCCGTATGAATGTCAATGTCCCCCACCTCTTGTCAGTTGTTCGACGGCCGATGGTCTCTTCGCAGCTATCAGTGTCAGTTTGTATGACTGAAATCGCACTTTTCATTTACCGGCCACAAGTTCGGACATGTAAACACTACAAGTTTTCGAAAAGATTGATTGATTGATATGTGAGGTTTAACGTCCCAAAACCATCACAAGTTAGTGAGAGATGCCATAGTGGAGAGCTCCGGAAATTTCAACCACCTGGGGCTCATTACGTGCCCCAATTCTGAGCACACAGCCTACAGCATTTCCGCCTCCATCGGAAACGCATCCGCCACACCCGAGATTCAATCTCGCGACCTGCGGGTCAGCAGCCAAGTACCTTAGCCACTAGACCACGGCGGCGGGGCGAATTTCGGAAAAGCCGTCTCTGCCTTCGTCAGCGTCAGGCCCCATGACAATGTACTATCGCAGTAATATTGCTCGGTACAAGCGTGCATTGCCGTCAAGCGTCAGATCATGCCATTATCACGACGACTTGATGATTTAAAAGCGGCCGTGCTATAAAAAGGTTGACATGGTGCCGCACCTATTACGTTACCTATTACGTTACGGTTAAACAATACTTGGCTGTATATTTCCTCGTGATATAACGCATGCTATGCACTACACAGAATGCAGATATACGCCAAAGCTTTCTACCTAATTCATATTCAAATTGATATTTTGCATTGTAGTTAGTCACAGTTTAAACATCTGGAGTGGCATCTTACAATAAAATGCATGCAATAAGTCCTTGACGCAATATAATATGGCTATCAAGTTCCATTTTAAAAAGCAAACCTCATAGTTCCCCAATCTTTTTTTATTTTACTTGCATTTGTTTCTATTTTTGGTCACTGATATGGTGAAACACTTGTACATTCGGTGCATTAGGAATTATTCAGTCTCTCAATCATTTTCAATTTGAGGATATATTTCTGCAGTGATGGTTTCTGCATCACTTGTAGAGGCTTCCTTATAGGAATGATACGAGGACAGTTCCAGTAATCTTTGTCTGCTGTCTCTTCAAGTTTATGTTATCTTCATTTAGCAGCCTTGACGTACTTGGCTGGAAGTGAATGCGTATAAAAGAAGTGCGACACAATTGAACAATTCATTTGGATGCATGTGCGCACATCCACACCAGCTGGCAGAAAAAAATGAAGCTATATCTCCATGTACTGTTCACATATGGCTTCATATTCACCTTATATGGTAAGTGATTGGTATGATATGCGGTAATACTCGGCATGTTGTAACGTAGGTTATTTAATTTTACGTTTAGCAGGAGAACTATAGTAAAATAATGTAACACTATAGACTACGAAGACTCTGGGTTACATGACGCTTCAGCTTCGTGTTCAAGAGTGCACATGTTTGCTAAACGTGGCCCGATTCAGATCTTCGATTACCTCCCTTCGTATCTTGGTGGTCTTCTCAAGTGGCATGAAAGAAACGTAACGTCTATTGCAAAAGATTGGGCTTCTGATCTGTATTATTACATCTAGCAGAATTGCCTTTGCGAAGGAACTACGAGCTATAGTTCCTTCTTTTCCGAATCAGCTTAGCTACCACAGCGCGTTCATAACGCAACACACCAGGCTGCAGAGCTTCTCATTTTGATGATGGTTTATGGTAAAGGTTAAATATTTCTGACCTTTTTGTAATGAATGGGTCTTCAAATTAGCTGGCTGTAAGTATAAGGTCTATTGACTCCTCGTGAGATTCTACGCTTCCGTCACCTAACACTTTATACGTTGACAAGACTTACTTTCTTAGAATTTGAGTTTAATATTACTGTTAAGGCAGGTATAGGAGTAATATATTTTTCTTCACCTAATTTGGCAAATTAGGCCTCTAACTGGGAGACGTTGAGCCCGTCAGGGCGCGCACAACCTCAATCTTTCCCTGCTCATAGACATTATGAAATTAACGTGTATAGCAACAATGTGTTCCGGGATGCCACACTGGACCTCAGCTTCTGCGCGACGTGCACGACGTGCGTTGGACCAGTGCGCGTCGTGCACGTCTCGCAGAATCTGAGGTCCAGGGTGGCATTTGGTTCGACGCGGCAAAGTCCTTCTGCAATGACCACTGTGTTCTCGCCATTCCAGTCCACACCTCCTCGTGCAAGCCTTACGCCCACGATGCCCGCCATAACTTGTGAGACATGTTTCGAGAACGCCGGCTGCATTCCGCCAATTTTAGGATTGAGGAACGTTTATCGTGGGCAAACCTGTAGCCGGTTCGTCCACGATGGTCAACGTCTTGAAGCTGGTCACCGTTTTTATTCTTGCCAAGGACGATCATCCAGCAATTGGCTTTCCCCTTGCCCATCTCCGAGTTGATTGCATGGGCCTCAACAATGATTGGCATAAGCAACGGTACAACCATAGATTACGTCACAGCCTCGCAAATCTTGATCAAGGGATCGAAAATCAATCCATCGTGCTCGCCCAGTCTCCCAGAAGTAGCGCGTCAAGAGCAGAGCCAATGTATTACTCTCATAAGAGTTATTTAACTCTGTGAGAGAGTAGTGCACAGTTACTCGTAGAACTTACTCGTTCTTTAAAAGGAGAGTAAAAAAAGCTGCCAACGCACTGTTTTCAGGTGGAGTTTCCAGTCTACGCAACTGGTGCCGACGAGGCGTAAACGGAATCTTGTAGGTCATCCTAGGGAGACGGAGTACAGGGTAGCACCTCGATCTTACCGCCGACACTTCAAAGCACTGTAACTGTCCCGTAACTATACGCCCCTAACCTGATACATTAATCGGATAACTTTCAGTGATACATAAAGTATGGTTTTGTAAGGGTGAACGCCTCGTTTCCAAAACGCCAACAGCAACATATTCGAATGAAAGACAAGCGGCCACGTCTAATGCGTAAACTAGTTTAGGAATTAGTTTGTCGCTGCGCGATGCACATTGGTCCACCGCGCCTAATTTCAGATATAGTTTCCGGCATAGACGTATTGCTACTAGAGTGAGTAAAGGCTCAAAACAACAAAAATGGGTAAACATGTGTTTTTAAAAACACACACGATATCCATGGAGTGCATGATAATTAGTGGACGAACATTGGTATGTCTCTCTTCGCTGCCATTCGTTGTGTGTTCTTCCTTCCGCCCGTCCATGCGTCCATCCGTCCGTTCGTGCATCTATCCGCGCGTCCATCCGTGTGTGCATCCATTCATCCGTTCACGCATCCGTTCGTCCATGCATACATGCGTTCGTGCATCCGTCCATGCACCCATTCGTGTGTCCGTACATTCATGCTTCTGTCCATCCGTCTGTTCGTGCGTCTCTACATCAGTCTGCCCACCCAGTCAACATTTCAAGTACCACCACCTCGAATAATTTGTTCATATATTCATCATATTGAAGTACCACTATCCAGCTGACATTCCTAGTACTAAAGAAGACGTGGCACGCCCGGACTACAGTAGTGGCACGCGCACACTTTCTTACGGCTGGCGATTAGTGCCTAGTTCCCTCTTTTCACAGCCGCTAGTTCATGGAACTGCGGCCCAGCCCTCAATAAACCTTGCTAATAATCAAGAAGTTTACACTCAGCGAGCTAAACGTGGCAAACTTTCTAGTGAAATAGCGCTTAAAGTGCGTCCCTCTGATGCTAATTTTTTTTCATTAGTAGGCAACACTTTTAAGGCAAATTTTATTGTGGAATAAGTGACCAATACTTGTCTTTGAAGCTTATTTATTCAGAAACTATCTTTTTGTTTATGATTAACCTGCGTGGGTTTCCTTCTCAACTCAAATGTGTTTGCGTTTGCCGCTCCTCTAGTCCGGCTTTGGAGGTGGCTACGTACTACTACGAAGCCCTACTACTACAACTAATAGTTATGCTACATACATCCCGGATGCGCGCCCCACAACTTACAGAGATTCGCCTCTAGAAAACTAGAGAATGCGAACTTGCCACATTCATATTCCTAAGTGAGTGATCTCCCACAACGCCAAGTTCCACCATGCTGACTGCGCGGTGAAAAAATTCACAGCATATCCACGGAGTGAATGATGATATAAGCGTGGCGCAGCCTCCATCCATCCCTGCGTCTGTCTGTGTGCATCCATCCATGAGTTCGTTCGTGTGTGCACCTGTCATTCAATCCATCTGTCTGTCTTTCTGTCTTTCTGTCTGCCTGTTCATTTATCCACCCATCAATCCATCTATCCATCCATCCATCCATCCATCCATCTATCCATCCATCCATCCATCCATCCATCCATCCATCCATCCATCCATCCATCCATCCATCCATCCATCCATCCATCCATCCATCCGTCCATCCATCTATTCATCTATCCATCCGTCTATTCATCCATCCGTCCATCCGTGAGCCCGTCTGTGCATAGACCTGTGCTTCAATCCGTCTCTCCATTCATCCGTCCATCCATCCGTCTGTCTGTCTTTCTGTTTGTCTGTCTGTCTGTCTGTCTGTCTGTCTGTCTTTATGTCTGTCTGTCTGTCTGTCTGCCTGTCTGCCTGCCTGCCTGCCTGCCTGGCATTTCTCCATCTTTGTAGCCGTAACTATCCGACATCATCAACTTTAGGAGAACCACCAACGCCATCTAGAGACACCGTTTCCAAGGACATATACACGCAACGCCATCTAGTTAGTCATTCTTAAAACTAAGTAGAAGTGTCTATTACTACTACTACTACGAGGTACACGACCCACACCCTCAGGAACGTCACGCTTAAAAACACGCCGTTTTGCTTCAGGGGTCGCTGTTTGAAGGTACATGCGATGCATTTTCATAACATGAAAACTAGATGTCGGCCACGTATGAATGTGACCTAATCTCAAGCAATATATGCTGCACGTTCACTGATGGATTGTAGAAAATGCTCGGATATTCTTTAACGTTATTCCTAGCAGCAAGATAGACTCTAATTTTGGAGGGAGTGCCTGCACTTTAGACTAACCAGATTACATAGTTTGGTGAGAATAACGTAACTCCCGCAGAGAGTGTTCACCCTGCTCTTGTGAGGGAGCTTGTTCACTTTCGTTCAGCCACAGTAAAAGCACACTGTGGAGAGAGTGTGCCCGCTCTAGCAGCAGAGTGTTTCCAGCACTCCTGAAAAGAGAATAAAATATACGACACGCATTTACTTTCGAAGAGAGCGCTACCAGCATTCTCTTTTGGCCATGAGGGCGCGAGTTCGATCCCTATCCAAACATGGGCGAAGAGAAGTTGTGGCATCTGATAGGTGGAGTAAAGGAGGAAATTATTGCAAGCCTGGTGCGTATTGCTGTGCGGGACGATGACAGATTTCAGATCCGAGTCAACGACAAAGAAAGCCGCGTGCGCGACAGTACAAAAGGACTGTAAACGTCTTTCCAGCTAGTGTGGTGTAGGCATCCCTCACCAACAACAGTGACGCTCTGCAGAAGTAATGAGGGCTGTCGTGAGAAACGGGCTACATAAAACGCAACTCATCCAAGGTCTTCCATTGATATCATCACTCGCGGATGTTGTGTGTCAAGAAGTGCGGCAAGCTATTCTCCAACCACAGCCCCGGGTGCTGCATCGAGTTCAACCGGAAGCTCCACCTCCGTTGTACGTGCAAGCAGTGCAACAAGGCCTTGTACACAAAAACTTTGCTCAAGCTGTCAATATGCCTTCTACATTTCTGCGTGGTACTCTACCACCCATACTAAAAGCAAGACACCGTGAGAGAGATGCGTGGTGCGCTGAAGACCAGCGGCCCTCTGCGACCACTGTGGAGAGGCAGGTCACCTTTATCGAGCAAGTCATTATCGTAGAGTAGGACAGTGTGGCTTCCCAGCCGATGCACTTTCACTCAGAACGGTGAGCATCGTTACGAGATCTAAATGTTTGTGTATTCGTGCCGTACGCTTAAGGACACCAACAACAGGAATCACGATTGACAGCTTCGGTGCTCTAATGGTCGCCAAGTCCAAGACAATCAGTCATTTTTCCGAGACCTCGCTCACCTAGCCCGGGGCAGAAAAACTAGAGCCAGCGACCAGAGAGGCAGCCCGCAGATACTCAGAAAACAGAACACTCCCATCACTGACACGACCGGACGACTGCAAAAAGGCAACGACATATAAGTGCCGTATTGGTGGCGTTACCTCCTAACTGTTCTTCACCATGGACGACCTGAAATCTATTCCACTAAAATAAACTGGGGCAAACTAATCCGTGGTCAGTAACCGTCCTCGTACAAAAGTTGAAAAGGGTACTGAATAAGTGGGTTGCACCTCAAATACTTACTGCCAAAGGGCGCTTAGTCAGCCCCGTGGAACTGTGCACCACAAGATTAAAAATTACAGGATTCTTGTACGTCGGCAGCTTCATTATTCTTCGTGACTGTTACCGTAAGCTGATTATAGAAATGGACTTCTTGAGAGCGAATAGCGCAATTATTGTCTTGTAAGTGTCTAAAATCTCGTTTTCTACCGAGAACGCTGTCGCACAGAGTTGAACTTAGTAATCAGTCGTTTCACCTGTCCGTGTTGTGCATGAAGGAGTGACTGTGCCGCCATGTTCAAACGTGACAGTTCTCGTAAAAAAGAATAGTTTTGGTAGGTATGAGGGACCATAGTACGAAAACATCGGAATGTTACTTGCGCAGGCAATACGTAGAGCAAGAGGTCTGGTAAGCCTTCGTAAAAATTGTTTAGACGTCTTATTAACCAACCTCGGCAGTGGGGTGCACCATGCACCATATGCCGAAGGGAGCAGCCTTAGCAGCCCTGTATGAATATTATCAAGTTCTGAATGTTCGCTTTTAGTAGACACGCGCCAGCACCAGTGGACAGTGTCATTCAATCAATGAACATTGAAAGCCAGGTTTCATACCCATAGAAAGAGCAGATTGTGAGTTTCATCAAAAAATGTGTTAAGTGTTTTTTCACCTCGCCGAAAGTCGGACACACTTCCGTCGTTATAAAGTGTTACAGCGTTGCGTCAGCGTCCATACCAAGTCCCTCCATAGGAACAGAAACCCGCAAAAAACAGACACACGAAATGTTGAAAGACGATGTAATGCAGTCATCAGATTGTCCCTGGGAATCACCGGTGGTATTGGTCAAAAAAGGACAACATCTTGAGGTTTTGCGTTTACTAAGGAAACCTGAACCTCATCATGAAGAAGGGCGTTTGTACACTACCGAAAAATGATTACACCCTGGACAAGCCACAAAATGCCCCTTTCTTCTCGACATTGGATTTAAAAAGCGGATACTGGCCAATCGAAATGCTTGAAAGAGATCGCGAGAGGACTGCGTTCGTGACAACCGACGGTTCAAAGTACTCTGCTTGGGTTCTACTCCTGATGCCTTCCAAAAGATGATGGACGCTGTCCTATCCTGACTTAAACAGCAATCGTGCCTGATATATCTCGATGATTGAGCAGTTGTAGTGGCAAAGCTACATAGGCCGTGGGCCATTTACACCTCTGTAGTAGTTGTAGTGTGTAGCCTCTTCTAGTTTAGGAGTAAGTCAATAGATGGTCTTGTGTGCATAATAACATAACTAGATGTCGTTAGTGGATTTCATAGCATATCCGCGAAGCAAATAAATATCGAGTAGGAAAAAGGGTCTATCGAGTCGTCCGTTTCTCCTTTTGTGCATGTGTATTTTCATTCGCCAGTCCATCCATTCGCCTGTGCTTCTGTCCATCTGTGTGTCTGTTCATGCTTCCGCCCATCCGTCTATCCATGCGTGCATCCGTCTGTTTGTCCGTCCTTGCTTCCGTCCGTCGGTCAATGCCTCCGTGCGTCTGGATGCACGAACACGCATGGAAAGACACTTCACCCCACTCATCAGGAGGGAGTCGGCACAGAAGTTGGAAAAGACTGCACCTTTTAGGCACAGCAGGGCGGTGACCTCCAAGCCCGCGTATTTAGCGTGGAGTCTGCCGGTAGGCGTCTGTGCTCATTCCATGATAGACAACCGGCGGAATGGTCTGCTAATTGGATCAGCTGTTCAGTTCCTGGAGACTTCGTGCTGTCGGGCCCTGCATTCTCGATTCCGTAAGTCGACAGCACAAACCCCGACACCAGCGTCGTATCCTTGTGACTACCTAGGGTCTCTCTCGGCAACTCCGACGGCAAAGTCTGCTTACCCCGGAGATTCAGCTAGCTGCCTGAACAAAATTAACGTCTCGTCCTCAGGACACGGTGCCACCTTCTAATTGACATTGTTGTTGTTCTCTGCCGCTGCCACGCCGCATTCCAATCAGTCGTTGCCCCCATTGCGATCGTCCGTTGACGCGTGTGATTGCCCGCCAACGTCTTTGTTTTCCTTGTACCAGACGTGCCCATTGCACGTTGCCCCTGTCGTGTCTATGCTATACTGACGACACTAGAACAATATACCGAGAACACATCACTGCCACTACCAACACACTGAAGCAACTCTCACCCATCACAACTGTGAGGAAAGGTTTGTCATGTGGTACGTTATAGTGTCAGTGAGTCATGCATACCTCTGGAGCTTTCTTCAGTGCACGTTATTTGTGAGATGCAGAGAGGTTTTAATCACAGGCCAACCGATGATTGCAAGTATTGCTGATTGTGTTACCAAGGCAGTTGAAAACATTTAGCACTTCCCAATTACCCACAAATGTTTAGCATTTAAGTTGAACCTTCATCGTATAAAACAAACTGTTTTCTTATTTTTATGACCACCTTCTTTTTCGTAATCCGACAGTACTTGATAAGCGCCCACATTTGTCGACTTGCAAGTGTTCTCAAGCACCCGAAAACTTCGAAGCTCTACCACGGGTAAAGTAGGAGCTCTTTATATAGAATGTCATGATTATGATGTTGATTTGCTGCGTACCCTTTCAAACAGAAAGGGGAGGGCATAATAGTTTCGCGCAGCTAGTTTGCTCATTCAAATCTAGAAAAGAGTGGGTCGCGGTGGGTCACAGGCATGTCACACGTATGTCAGAGAGGGTCACACGGATGTCACGTCGGCTCCGTCGGAAATCGACGAATGTTGTTGACTTTGGCAAATATCCACCAGAAACTGGTTTCAGCGTTTTGGCGAAGTCGTCAGGAACCTCTAGATACCTATTTTATCCAGGTAGGCCCATTTTTTGGCAATCTACGACTGGTTGAACATCACGCGACGCCCGAGCCCGACTGAGCCAAACGCCGACGAGACTCACGCCCGGGCTCCCCAGCCATGGCAGCGGCCACGAAGACAGGCTACGACCCCAGCACGATGCAGTGGTATGATATCGAGGTGGCAGAAACACGGGAAGACCCCATACCAGGTGAAGACGAATATCTTCAGATCACGGTTCGCCAAATCCAAAAGAAGCTCCCTAAAATGAAGCCCCGAGGCTCGACGGCCGCCGCCCAGGCACAGGCTTGCAAAATAGGATCAACACCCGCAGCTTGCGTGGAGTCACCGTGGCAGCTGGTGACGTTGAAGCCAAACACACACGCCTCGAATCTGGTCGGACGAGTTGATTATTGCGCTTAAACCAAAATTAACCATGAATTTGCACGCTGCAATCTGCCCAGGCGGGATTGGCACCGCAGTGCAACGATTCACCGGCAGCAACACGAACGCTGGTATCTCCGTGTGGCCGGTGCGGGACCAAAACATCGTTGTTGTAGGTGTAAAAACGGAAAGCCTGGCCTCAAAGCTCATCTGAGACATCACGCTGACGACCGGGGACCGCCAGGTATCGTTTTAAGGACATTTGAAATCAGCCGGATGAACCTGCAAGGATGTCGTCACCGTCGCAGACAATGAAACTGCGGAATTCCTTGACGCAAACTCGAGTGGATCGACGGCGAAGTTTTGTATGTGCGGAAACTCGGAACATCCAACGCTGCAGTGGTGACCTTCAAAGGACGCCGCGTTTCAAGATTCATTCACTACTGCTGTGAAACTTGCCAGTGCGCTACTACAAGAAAATGATTCCGGCATGTTACCAGTGTGGAACGGTGGGCCACAGACCAGATGCGTGCCCCAATCCGGACAATCAGCGGTGCATTCACTGTGGTGCGACAGTGGAACTCACTCTGTAGGGCCCAGCGAAGCACAACTGTCAACCCGAGTGCCTTATGTGCAGTGTAGACCCTTTCACCGACTCTGCGCAGTGTTTCGGAAAATTCTGGAATGCATGAAAACCTGCTCTACCACGGCAGCAACATGGAGTAAAAACAAGCAAGATGAGCCTTCAGCACCTCTCAAGACTGACGAAAAGCGAAGCTCATGCATAACAAGTCCAAGCCAATCAAAGCCCCAGCCACACAGAAGTCAAGGTCGCCTACCTTCGGCGCCGAGAATTTCCCGGCACTGGCAAACCCGCTAACAGGTGAGCAATTGGGTAGGGGTCTCCTCTAAGTCTCCCACCACCACCACTGCCTCCCCCTTCATTCCTGAAATTTTAAAACAATTGGAAGCCACGAAAAAACGCATTGAAACTCTGGAAAGCCAAAATCGGGCGCTGAAGGCGTCGCACACTGCTACTCCTCCACCACAGTCGGAACGGGTAGCTATGCACACCTCCGACTGCTCGGACGATGAGCAGGACACTCAGTCAGACGTATCGGGTAACACTAGTGTGTCTCAAACTGTAGTAGGTGCTTCGAACGCCATAGAATGTCACTAAGCAGACTAGAGACCAAACTTGAGGAGCAGAGCAAACTGATCCTACAACAAACCAAGCTTACAGTACAAGAAATTATTCCTCAGCAGCTGAACCGATCAGTCCATGCGGCTACGCCAGAGCTCAAGCAGACCGTTTTGCCAATTCTCACAGCCAGTGTACTACGAACCATTCAAAATCGGTTCACACCCCAATCGGACCAACCCAAAACTAGCATTAAGACAACGGAACAACCCCGACGCAAAATTGTTCATCGTAACCTTGCAAAGTCTGAATCCGAAAGCAACATAGCCCAACCGTTAACAAACTAAACTGAGTCCTTCACGCATCTCTAGGCTTCAACGCTGGCTGCATTGGTGAAAATAATATCTCCTCAATGTTAAGGCGTTTATAAGCCGGCAACGAGCGAGAATATATAATGGCGACAGTCACAGCCAAGCACGGGCTCTCAGCGCGAGCGGCGTCCTTCTTGGGTAGCCCCACTAGAAGGTACTCAAGAGTTCGACCCATTTCATAGTTCGGAGGCTTCGCTACAATTACCCCGGGGTCGAAGAGGGAGCCGCCTGGCGACCTAACAGCTTGTTATTATGAGCGGGTCATAATAAGGCTTCAGGCGCTCCACGTTGACGATGTCTCGCCCACGGCGGCGCATGTCCGAAGATTGTTCAACGGGTTCGATCAGATAGTTGACGGGTGAGGTGCGCTCGATGACACGGTAGGGGCCTTCGTATTTGGGACGTAGTTTGGAAGAGAGGCCAGTGGCAGAGGTCGGGATCGAGAGCCATACAAGCGCACCAGGAAGGAACGTGGGCTCAGAAGTGGTGGAGCCATCACGGATACTCTTCTGCCGCTCTTGCTCTTGCGTCGTAAAAGTCTTGGCAAGCTCGCGACACTCTTCAGCAAGCCTGGCTGTCTCGGAAATAGGTGTACACTCAGATGGATCCGGCGTGTACGGGAGTATTGTGTCCATGGTGTGCGACGGGTGCCTTCCGTACAGCAAGTAGAAAGGTGAAAAACCAGTCGTGCTCTGAGGGGCGGTGTTGTAGGCGTAGGTGACGAAGGGCAGTATATTATCCCAATTAGTGTGGTTGGCAGCGACGTACATAGAAAGCATGTCGCCGAGGGTGCGGTTAAAGCGTTCGGTGAGGCCATTCGTCTGTGGGTGGTAAGCAGTAGTTTTGTGGTGGACAGAATGGCACTCCGTCAGAATGGCTTCGACGACTTCCGACAAGAAGACACGGCCTCGATCGCTGAGAAGCTCTTGGGGTGGTCCGTGGCGCAGTATAAATCGATGCAGCAGGAAGGACGCAACATCGCGCGCAGCAGCCGCAGAGAGAGCGGCGGTTTCGGCGTATCGCGTTAAATGGTCAACGGCAACGATGGCCCAGCGGTTACCAGCCGACGTCAGAGGAAGGGGTCCATACAAATCGATACCTACGCGCCCAAAGGGACGGTCAGGGCAAGGTAACGGTTGTAGACTGGCGTGCGACATGTGGGCTGACGGTTTACGGCGTTGGCAAGTGAGGCAAGAGCGAACGAACTGCTGCACATAGCGGTACATCCCGCGCCAGAAGTAGCGTTGTCGAATGCGATGGTAGGTTTTGAATACCCCAGAGTGCGCGCATTGCGGATCAGAATGGAAAGATTCACATATCTCTGACCGCAGACTGCGGGGTATCACGAGTAACCACTGCCGGCCGTCGGCGTCGTAATTGCGTCGGTGTAGGAGGCCGTCACGAATGGCAAAATGGCGAGCTTGACGACGCAATGCACGCGTGGATGGCGTTGCGGATGGATCAGAGAGCATGTCGATGAGCGGGCCGATCCAATTATCCTTTCGCTGTTCGGTAGCGATGATGTCAACATCAATGGCAGAAACAGCAGCCGAGGATACTGAGCAGAGCACATCACCTTCAGGCAGAGGGGAGCGCGAGAGGGCGTCGGAGTCAGCATGCTGGCGTCCGTTGCGGTACAGCACGCGGATATCGTAGTCTTGTAAGCGAAGAGCCCAACGGGCGAGACGGCCGGAGGGATCCTTCAATGATGAAAGCCAGCATAGTGCATGATGGTCGGTGACGACATCGAATGGGCGACCATACAAATAAGGTCGAAACTTTGTAAGAGCCCAGACGATCGCCAGGCACTCTTTCTCCGTGACGGTGTAGTTTTTCTCGGCTCTCGTGAGCGTACGGCTTGCATATGCTACGACATATTCAGGGAACCCGGGTTTTCGCTGCGCCAGGACAGCGCCGAGGCCTACTCCGCTGGCGTCCGTGTGCACCTCCGTTGGGGCTGTAGGGTCGTAGTGGCGTAGAATGGGAGGCGACGTCAACAAATGGCGGAGCTTCGCGAACGCGTCGTCGCACTCGGATGACCACGAATTGAAGGGCCCGTTGCTTCCAAGGAGCTTCGTCAGCGGTGATATGATCGTGGCGAAATTTCGTATGAAGCGTCGGAAGTATGAGCACAGGCCCACGAAACTACGCAATTCTTTGACAGATGCAGGTTTGGGGAATTCGGCCACGGCCTGAAGCTTGGCAGGATCAGGAAGAATGCCGTCTTTGGACACGACGTACCCCAGTATGGTGAGTTGCCGTGCTGCAAAGCGGCACTTTTTCAGATTTAGTTGTAAGCCGGCATTGCTCACACGTGCGAAAACTTCTTTCAGACGTTGGAGATGCGTGGAGAAATCCGGAGCAAAAACAATGACATCGTCGAGGTAACACAAGCACGTGTACCATTTCAAGTTGCGCAGCACAGTGTCCATCATGCGTTCAAAGGTCGCAGGTGCATTACATAGACCAAACGGCATGACGTTAAACTCGTACAAGCTGTCTGGCGTGACGAAGGCGGTCTTTGGTCGAGCGTCGTCAGCCATGGGTACTTGCCAGTACCCCGAGCGCAGATCAAGAGAAGAAAAAAAATCGGCTCCATGAAGGCTGTCAATCGCGTCATCGATGCGTGGAAGTGGATAAACATCCTTGCGAGTGATCTTATTGAGCCGTCTGTAGTCCACACAGAACCGCACAGAACCGTCTTTCTTCGCAACAAGAACAACAGGAGACGCCCATGGACTGTCGGAGGGCCGAATAACGTCGCGTCGGAGCATATCGTCAACCTGATCATTAATTACTCGACGTTCAGCAGGCGACACGCGATATGGACGTTGCCGTAAAGGTGGATGGGCACCAGTGTCGATGCGATGCGTAACAACGGACGTGCGACCGAGAGAACTTCGCCCGACATCGAAAGAAGAACGATATTCTTGTAACAGGTCCAGAAGTTGGGAACGCTGTACGGCCGTAAGGTTGTCAGCGATGGAGGGGCCAAATACATCAGCAGACGACGAATCAGAAGTGGAAACAGCATTGATGGTACACGACCTTGGAGCGCGCGTGTCATTGGGTACGTCCAGGACTTGTGCGTCGTCGACTGGTTCCACTCTGCCGAGACATTCCCCTCGAAGCAAGGTAACAGCGTACGGGAACGGGTTGGTTACAAAAATCGCAGTGTTGCCCTGGTTGACCTGCACGGTCGCGAAAGGTACTAGCAACCCTTTCCTGCTGCAAGCGCGGTCAGATGGCGAAACAAGTCCAATGGTGTCGGAGAGACCAGCGCAGTAGACAGACACAGCCGTCGTCGAGTTTGGAGGCACTGTTGTATCGTCTTTCGTTAGAATCTTGCTCAGTGTCGGGGAACTGTCTTCTGGCGTCAAATGCGAGAAGGGTGAGAGCTCAATTTCGGCGGCGGCACAATGGATGACGGCGTCATGGCGGGAGAGAAAGTCCCATCCCAGGATGACGTCATGAGAGCATGCCTGAATAACGATGAACTGGGCGACATACAGAACGTCCTGGATGACAACGCGAGCTGTGCACCCTGCTGTAGGATGAATCCGGTGCAAACTTGCAGTACGGAGGGATAACCCAGAAATTGGCGTCGTCACTTTTCGAAGTAAGCGGCACAGTTTTTCGTCCATAACTGATACGGCAGCTCCAGTGTCAATAAGAGCCGATGCACAAACACCGTCCACAAGCACGTCAATGACATTCGAGGGGCTGCTCTGAGGGCTTTCACATTGTGATAGCGTCGCAGTCCTTGCCTCAGGGACTGCGACGACTAGTTTTCCCGCTCATGAGCTGCCGCACTTGGCCGCATGGGAGACAGGGAACGGCGTCGTGGAGACGGTGATCGTCGAGATGGACCTGGGCGAGATCGAGGTGGCATAGACGGTGGTTCTTCGCGATAAGGACGGCTGAGTTGGCCAGCAACAGGTGAAGAAATTGGAGCCGGCTGTACGCGATGGCAATAACGGGCCACGTGACCGGCGTAACCGCAGGCAAAGCAGATGGGCCGGTTGTCGGGTGTGCGCCATCTGTTCACCGGGGTAGGTCTCACCCATGTCGCAAGGGCTGATGGACGGAACGGTGGCTGCATGGTGGACTGAAGCTGAGGCTGAGGGGTTACGTCAACATACGTAGCGGGCATGCCCGCTGCAACGGACGGAGGTCGTGCAGCAGCTTCAGCGTAGGTCAGAGGGGCGGGTGCTTGAACGACTTGGGGTGGCCTGGCGACCACTTGCGCGTAACTCAGGGACGCAGGAGCCGGAGGCTGTTGGGGGTGGTAAGCAGGCATTACCTCCGCTATTTCCTGTTCAATCGCTCGGCGGATGGGAGGGAGAACGGTAGTAGCCGATTGTTGAACAGCAGGTTGGTGGGAAAAGGGCAGGAGGGAGAACTGACGCGCGATTTCCTCACGGATAAAGGACTTCAGTTCTGCCATCAACGCCACTTGGTCACAACTGGCCTCCAAGCCAGCAAGCGTTGCAGCTCGTGGTGGGGAGCGTCGGGTCATCGAACGCTGCCGGCGGAGCTCCTCGTAGCTCTGGCACAGTGTGATGACCTCAGCCACCGTGCCGGGGTTTTTGGCAAGCAGCATCGTGAAGGCATCATCGTCGATGCCTTTCATGATGTTTCGAATCTTGTCAGACTCGGACATGGTGTGATTGGATTTGTTACATAGGTCGAGGACATCTTCAATATAGCTGGTGAATGACTCACCAGCCTCCTGAGCACGTTCACGCAAGCGCTGCTCGGCTTGCAGCTTGCGAACAGCAGGGCGGCCGAAGACGTTGACGATTGCGGTCTTGAAATCGGACCAGGTGGCAAAATCGGACGCGTGGTTGTTGTACCACAAACTGGCGACACCGGCAAGGTAAAACACCAAGTTGGTCAGCTTGGCGTCCTCGTCCCATTTGTTGGGGACGCTCACGCGGTCGTAGATGGCGAGCCAGTCCTCCACGTCAGTGCCATCAGCGCCAGTGAAGATGGGTGGATCGCGGATTCCGGGGACACCGGGACAAGGGGGTGGCATTGGAGGAGGCGTTTGCTGAGAAGCGTCTTGGTACATAGTAGATGGCAGGGTACGTGATCGTAGCTCCAAAGGCATAGACAGGGATCGCAGCACCTCCACCAAATTGTTAAGGCGTTTATAAGCCGGCAACGAGCGAGAATATATAATGGCGACAGTCACAGCCAAGCACGGGCTCTCAGCGCGAGCGGCGTCCTTCTTGGGTAGCCCCACTAGAAGGTACTCAAGAGTTCGACCCATTTCATAGTTCGGAGGCTTCGCTACATCAATAATAATTTCATGATGGCAGGCAGTTCTAAACATAATTTAAAAGGTCCGAACAACAGCAACTCGATGTTTTTCAGTGGAACTGTTGGGGGTTTAAAGATAGGAAAAAGGGGCCACTCTTAACCTTTCCTGCAGAATGAACATTTTACCCCTGAAGTTTTGGCGCTACGAGAAACCGGCTTACAGGCGAAAGTGCCTGGTTACGATTCATTTCAGAGAAGTGCGTCCACCTGTGTTCTCGTACACAAAAAGTATACCGCTTGTCAGATAGACATTGATCTCTCAGAGGCGCATGAATACACAATGGTCAAAGTCCGTTCCAATAAAAGACGAGATCCCAGATTGTACAATATGAATGTTTACAGTTCTCCAAAATATAGGCAATGTGTCTTTAAATAAATGTTTTATAAAGCGATTAAGGAAGCAGATAAGTACCCAGTGGTGATTTTGGATGATTTTAACGCCCACAGCTATCACTGGGGTTACATCCGCGAAGTACCCAAGAGACGGAAATCGGCAGAACTCATATCCACTATTCGTCTATCACTTCTCACAGATCCGATGAAACCCACTAGAATTGGGAATTCTGTAAACCGAGATAATTGCCCGGATCTATCACTGACTGAGAACATTTCCTACACAACTCGGAAAAACTTAGAAGAAATGTTCGGCAGTGATCACTGTCTCCTCAGAATCACACTCTCCGCCAACATAGGCCGAAGAACATGGAGCCAAGCTAAGCTGACAGCCTTCTGCTCACAGGTGATACCCTCTCTGCCAGGGGTGGGAGAACATACGTGATGAGCAAAACAGCTCCTTGCCGCCAATTCCAAGTGTCTTAAAACTTTAAAGACAATGGAAGACACCACTGCCGTCGATAAGTACCTGCTCCACCTTTGGGACGCCCGCGGAAGCTTAACTAAACGATGGCGGAAAAACAAAATCAACCGCAATCTTAAACTTAGAATAGCCGAGTTGGGTAAGCAAGCGGAGGAATAAGCTACACAATTGAACGAATCTAATAGAATAGAACGCTGCAATGTTGTAGCTAAAGAAATGAATACACGGAAGGAACGGCGCCTTTTTCGAACTCTCGCGAATCCCGCCCAAACCAGAGGAGAAGCGCAAAAGCAGCTCCGTCGAGCCCTGCACAGTTTTCAGAGAACGAACTTCCAGCTCGCACATGCTTTGTGTGCTAGATACCTTTGTCGCACCATGGATCCCAACAGGAATGCATATGACTACGCAGATAGAGAAAACAGTTAGCTCAATGGCCCTTTTGAAATGTGCGATCTGAAAGCAGCACTGAAAAAAATGCGCAGGGGCACTGCCCCGGGCCGAGTCCTGATCACGGTAAAACTGTTAGCAAATTTGTCAGACAATTCGAATCCGCATCTATTGCAGTACATTACCGCAATCTGGATTGGCCAACTACTACCAACTGAGTGGAAAACAGCAGTTGTAACATTCATCCCCAAACCAGGCAAGCAAATCAGCACGGACAACCTCAGACCTATATCATTAACTTCATGTGCCGTCAAATTGATCGAAACAATGGTTAGAAACCGTCTCGCCTCGTACCTCGAGCGCAAGAGGTATTTCGCAGATTCCATGTTTGGCTTTAGGCCACACCTGTCTGCGCAAGATATCCTCTTGCAACTAAAATGAGACATTTTCCAACCCATTCCCTCGACGAACAACGACAGGGCAATCCTTGTAACCTACCTTAAAAGTGTAATCGACAACGTTAAACATGAGAACATCCTGAAAAACTTGAGTAGTACCTATTGTGGTAAGAAATTTGTGCCTATATCAGAGACTTTATCTCTGAGAGACTGGCGTTCATTCGCATAGACAACAAGGAACATGGACCATCCAAAATGGGGTGTGGGGCACCCCAAAAGGAGCTGTCTTATTTGCGCTGCTATTCAACATTGCCACGATGAAGCTCCTGCATGCATTGGCAGTAGTGGAAGGAATATATCATGCAATATACGCCGCTGATATAACAATCTTGACGAATCGGGGTAGTTTAGGAGAAAATAAAGACCGCCTGCAGCAGGTCGCCTCCATTGTGAAGGACTATGTGGCTCAGTGTGGGTTGCAGTGCGCTCCAATGAAATCTGAATTCCTGCATATCAAAGAAAACATTAAACTAAGACGAACCTAAACACCATGGTATCAGGATAAACCAAACGAGAAGTTTCAGAACTGCGAATCCTTGACCTTCTGATTCACAACAGAACAAAAAACATCACCACGCTAGACAAGCTACGGAAAATTGGAGAACAGGTAGGGCACATGATCCGCCGAGTGTCAAACAACCGCGGGGGGCTACGAGGAAGGGACGCGATTCGGCTCGCCCATGCTTTTGTAACTAGCAGGATTCTAAATTCACTACCGTACTTAAGAATGATTAAACACAAAGAACAGAGTTGATGCTATTCTTAGGAAAGTAAATAAGTGCTCTTGATTTACCCATCAGCACTTCAAATCAGAAAATCTCTGCATTGGGAGTCTTTCACTCTATACAAGAGCTCCAAGAAGCCCACTTCACAAATCAATATACGCGTCTTACGAAGACGCCCTCCGGGCGGCGCCTACTGGACCTCCTCTTGATGCGGCACGAATGCGAAATTGAAAACGTGGAGCGAATGACTGAACTTTGGAGAACAAAACTCTGGGTGCCCCGGCTTCCCCTCAATATGACCTGGGAGGCGCACCAGGGTAGAAGGCAAGCGCGCACTGAGGCACCAGAACAACGGCCTGGCTCTCGTAATGGGGTCTACTACGTCGATGTGGCCGGGCCGTGACCAAGGGGATACTGCACGGCGGCGGTAATACATCAAGGAACGCAGGTGGACGGCCTCACTTTCAAAGCCACACGCTCAAGTAAGGCGGAAGAGGTGGCCAATGCACTGGCAGTATCCCTTCTAAACTAAAAACAAATAGTTACATACTCTGGAAGAGCTTGCGAGAGCTATCTTTCAGGACAAATCTCTTCATTGGCCAATAGACTTACAGTTCAGCATCAGGAACCGCGACCCTACCCCAAAACGTCTTATATGGACTCCGGGACATCAGGGTCTACGGGATAACGAGGCTGCACATGCAGTGGCCCGCTTGTTTACTTCCCGGGAAGCTCCCCGTTCCCCGGATAGACCTTAACGCCCCACACCTTTAACACGGTTTCGAGAAATCAAAGAATACAACATTGAGCAACGCCGCTTGTATCCCGCACCAGCGAAGGGATTCTAGAAAACGGAGGAGCACGTCCTGCGGCACCTACAGACAAACACGCTGCTCTGTCCAGCCATACTCAAATATTACGACCGAAAAATAAGTGGGCAGTGCCAGTACTGTAGTGAAGTGGCCAACACTTATATATGGTTGGGGCCTGCCAAATGAACCCAAAATTGACCCTCTTTTCCAAGCCCACCAAAGAAGACTGGGAGACGAACCTACTCGATAGCTCCACACTAGAGGAACAGCGAACTCTAGTTCAGCGGGCTTGGGTGGGGGCCTCGACTAATGACGTCCCGGACTAGGGATGCAAACAAGCCCGGTGGGGATAAGGGCTATCTGGCACAGCCAGCATCAATAAAGATTTTTTCCTCCTCCTCCTTATTGAAATGTAGACGGCGCCGCAACACCACCGACTTCTCTTTATCATGACCGGGTTTCTGCCGTGGCCTTCTGCAGTACTGCTGAACAAGCGCTTCGCATCTTTGATTGGCGTCCCAGTAGCGTGTGCGCGCAAGCAAAAAAAGAGAAGCAGACGCTAAGGCGACGCCGAGCTCAAACGTGACGCGGATGCTCAGCAGTGCTGCAGAAGCCCACCACAGAAAGGCGGCCACTGTAGAGACAGTAAACACGCCGGCACTTATAGGTGCAATTCTTATTCATGTCGAATTTATCAAGCTGTCGTTCTGCGCTATGTGGCCCGTAATATGGTGTACTGGACTGGGCCAGGGTGCCGGCTCGCGCCCCAGACATGGCTCTTCTAAATGCGAACGCATTTCTGAGTCGGACTAAGTCAGGTGTCTGTCAGAATCCTACCACTGCACTCTCCCATACCAACAGCTGCGGCATGCCCGTCGTTGGCAAACAGAGTTCCAACCATGTCACGCTTCCGCGTCGGCAGCTGTAAGCAACAGCTGCGGGCGCGCACGCTTAACCTCTTCCTAGAAACCACAGCCCCTCCCCCTCCTTTATTTGAACGTGACCTGCCACCACCTTCATGCAGTGCGTTTAAAACGCATTTGTAGCGTTTGTGCTGCCAGCGTTCGTGTTGATAATACGCTGATAAAATGAACGTCAGGTACCATGACAACCCAAAAATTGGCAGATCCCACGTACAGTGGGAATCGATGATATGCAAAGGATGAATGACAAATGTTGATATGTCACATTAAAATCAGCACAATGTTACAAGTTGGAGGTAAATGATGCCGTACATGACTTCCATGCTATGACTATCATGCTTGAATGTGTCGTTTACCTTTGTCATCTGTTCACGTCATGTGATACTGAAATCAGTATATGTGGAGCTAGGGAAACGGCCGCAAACACGCTATGAGAGTGATATGTTCCCATTTTCTTGCATGGCACGCGTGTCAGAATTATCATGTATGAACCAGTCATAAATTTCATCATCGATGGACGTCTCATAACACCAAATTTGGTAAATTTGGAGCTAGCAAAGCGCCCGCGAGCTCATCATGAAGGGCCCACTATACTCAAATGTAGCACTGACGCGCGCGCACGCTGGGCACAGTGATGTTACGTTAGCAGAACGCGAGCTCTTATAGTCTAACGCCAGGCACGACCAGCGTCCGTCTGCGCAGCCTGACGGCACCCGGCGCGAAACGCGACATGCTGCATTTCGTGCCGATGCCATAAACAAACATTACTCTATGCCGATGTGTTACCCAGACAACACTGCGTCTCCCACTTTTCGTGATGGAGAGACGCAGGACAAGCTGAAACGCGCATGCGTTAAAGCAACGCGGCGTGGCGCGCTCCTGCGAGTATATGGTAGGACCAGCGCCTAACGTGTCAACGCCAGTGTGACGCAACGAAATGAACGCCGGCGAGCACGTGCACCGCGTCACGTATTGGGGCCTTGACTGCGGCATGTAGTCTTGTTCTCACATGACATGCATCTCCTGAATATCACGTTTGCACCAGTCAAATACCTTCGTCATTATTGGCGTCACGTGTTACCAAACTTAACATATGTGAAGCTAGTGAAACAATCACGAGCACATCATGAGTGTGGCATGTGGTCATGTTACACGACACGCATTTCGTGATTATAATGTTTGAATGTGTTTTTACCTACGTCACCTATTCACGTCACGTAAAACCGAGTTCAATACATGCTAAGCTAGCGAAAGGGCCGTGAGCGTATCATGAGCGTAGCATAGTCATGTTGTTAGATGACACGCATGTCAAGATTTTCGTGTTAGGGTTTGTCGCTTGTGTTCGCCATGCAATGATGTCATACCATACCAGTTTTGCAACTTGTCATGTCAACAAAACCACCGCGAGAGCTGCAGGATCATGAAATATAAATCATGACACTCATGAAATACATGTCAGGATTTTCATCTTGTGACTAGTGAAATATGTTCTTCATATAGTCATGTTATGCCATACCAAGTTTGGTATTGATACCATTATCGAAACCATCCGGGAGAACTGAAAGCCGTAGGCAGTTAGATTGATACATAGATGAATAGATAGATTAACACGCTCAAAGTCGCCAAAGTTTGCTAAAAAATGCTTCGCATTTAACAGGTGCTGAATATTGTGTGAGGTGGGTAGGTAGTGGCCCGATACTGCACCAGGGTGGCCAATTCTTCTCTGGTGAGGGAGTGCAATCTCGGCGGTGTTTGCCGGTGAGGCCGCACCCCAGGCCTCTTAATGCAGTTCCATCAACACGCGGATATTTTTGTATACCGGTTGGGAACTGCGCAACCGGACGTGCGTCTGGTTGACCTCCCTGCCTTTCATTTCTTCCCTTCCTCCTCCTCCGGTTGGGAACTGCGCGGTACCGGGATTTGAACCACGGACCTCTTGCATGCGAGGCGGATGCTCTAACCACTACGCCATCGCCGCAACTGGCTGAACATGGAAGAGGCCTTTGTCCTGCAGTGGACGTAGTCAGGCTGATGATGCTGATGATGAATATTGTGTAAATAAATGATCACTGAAAAAATTATGATTTCATTATTGATTACGCCCTTAAAATTACTACGTTTACTCTCGGTGCAATGCATTTCCTCACGGTTCCCTTATAGAAAGCGGGGGCGAAGCTTCTTAAAGCGGCACCCGTTCGTCCTTCGTAGTAGTCGTAGTCGTAGTGTGTAACCAGTCTTGACGTGCAAGATGGTGCCGGTGGGAGATTTTTTCGGTGCGTTGTTGAACAGTAAAAAAAAATGCAGCGTGCGCGTTACCTAAAAGCCGAATTCTCCTGTCTCTCATTCTGCATTAGAAGCTAATGGCATGTACATTGAGCATTAGAAGCTAATGGCATGTACATTGAGCAGAATCTGACAAGAAAGGGGTGGTACGTTATACTCGCTGGGCGTAACCTTCTTGGTTTTAGAAAGGTTTAACGAGCGTTGAGTCGCAGTGCCATGAATACAGTGAACTAGTATATACCATGAACTCGAGGTGGTTAAACGTGGGAAGTAGATACGAGGCGCAAGCGATAAGAAAGTAAAAGCCGAATTCTCCTCACTCTCATTCCTCATTAGCAGCCATTGGCCTGAAAATTGAGCACTATCTGACAAAAAATGATTGCTACGTTACTCACTGGGCGTGACCACCTTTGTTTCAGAAATGTTTAAAGAGTGTTGGGCCACAGTGCTATGAATACAGTGAACTAGTATATACCGTGAACTCGAGGTCGTTAAAGGTGGGAAGGAGACACGAAGCGCAAGCTGCGAAATAGTGTGCGTGTGCCTCCACTCGTTCAGTCCTTTGAATGTGTGGTGGATGACGGTGCTTCTATATGAGGAAAATATGATGAAAACATGCCAGATGGTAATACTTGGAGTGTTTATTAGGTGGACGAACGTTCCTACAGACAGATGCAGAGACGGACGCACGGATGGCTGCTTGGACGGATGGACGCACGGATGGACGCAGGAGCGGATGTATGGACGAACGCAGTAACGGACGCACAGATGGATGTGCGTACGCGCAAACAGACGCACGCATGGTCACACAGAAGGACGCATGGATGGACGGAAGCAAGAACGAATGGACGGACAGATGCTTCGCCCCACTCTGCATCATTCACTCCGTGGATATGCTGTCATTTTTTTGCAACAACAGCCAGCGCAGCCGGAGCACACCGTAATACTGTGTCGCCGCCTGTACGCATCCTCTGAAGTCTTTTATGGCAATTTGAGATACAAAGCCTTCGAGATTGCTATTTCTAGCTGCTTCGCTGGTCATAAAATGTATAAAAAGTATTGGACAAATTATAAAAATGCAGATCACTGAAGCTTCCCAGAGTGTTAGTTCTTTAACAGCGTGAGTGCTTATTTTCCGGGCTTATGCAGGTATGAGGTGGTCATAGAGCTCATTTATTGATAAATTTATCCTTCAGGAACTTCTCGTTTGTTTTCTCACGTGACTTCAAGTAACTGGTATAGCTAGAGCAGGAATACATAGGAATCAAATGAATAGCAATGCACTTTCTTATACCTTCTGCAGTTAAAACAGTAAGCTAGCAGACAATCTCGGTCCTTTTTCGGCGACACAGAATCAGCCTTATTCATCTCACTAGTGCTTTCATATGTCCTAGATGTGTTTTTACCTGACAGATACGTTTATTTAAATCGTGCTTTGTGACTATTTTACTCAAATGCTGCACAATGGTCGGCAACGCAGATTTGAATTAGGTTAGCTCGGCATAGCGTTCGATAGCGGTGTTCTACTGGTGGCGTCATCGTGAAAGTTTGCTGTGGAAACGGCACACTGCCCCATTCCAGTATACCATTCCCGCAAGTTCTTCACTCACGCATTTATTTGCTTTATATTTACGTCCTGAAGCTTCAAGAGCAATGTATTCGTCATTATTTTGCAGTGTTTTTCAGACCCGTTCTTTTTTTATCGGATTCAAGGGTTTAGTAGATATCCCTGAATAATCGCAGCTAATCTCCCATTCAAAGGCAGTACGTACCTGACGTCTTGTTGCCAGCATGATATGATACAAAGTGGTGGCTGATTTTACCGTTCATTTATTTGCTGTGCCTATGGGCGAGTAGGAAGCGTGTGCTTGGATCGACATTGGTGGTCATGTGTGCAAGGGTGCCGCCGCCATGTTGGCTTCTAAACCCAGCTACGAGTGCCTACGGCCATGGCGCAAGAAGTTCGTGTGAGAAACTGGCTGGGAGGAGGCCACTTTATGGTCGCGTTATCAAACAATCTAGCGCCTGGACGCCACTCCAGAAAATCGTCTATAGGCATGAGTGTATTTTAAACTTTTACTGCATAAATTTTCGACGGCTTCCGCAGCACCTCGAGTGCCGGAAGTTTTCATCCCTTCAAAATTATTCTAAAATTTTTGCTGCTTTTGAATATAAAAAAGCAACACGACCAATCTGGAGTCATGAGAACCTGCTCTGGGGAAGAATTTTGCGTATACACGTTGCCTGCGCTTAGCTTATCTTTCCTTGGTATCTCCATGGAAGCAACCTGTTTGCGTCACATAGTTTCGCAAGCTGCATAGTTAGTTCAGTACCTGAGAGGGCTACATGCACTGCGAATCACATGCTTGTTTGAATTCCAAAAATGCCTGTCGCTTGGTTCATCGAAGCTTCTCTGATGGACATGCAGCATCAAGGTAACCCTACACCTTTTCTTCCCAACAATAGTCGCCACTTTTTCCTTCTTGCCGCACATTATCCTACATTGTCGCTGCCGCGAACTGAAGGACTGCAATCGCCTACTGAACATTCCGTATGAAATATTACGGAAAACATATGGACTCCGTACGATTTCTTTAGAAGCTATAGGAAAAAGATGGACTTTTATGGAAACATCAGGGTGTTGTATGGCATATACGGAAAACTTTTTAAGGAAAATATGGAAGGATACGAAAATTATATGGAACATACGAATTTTTTTATGGAATATACGGAAAAAACGGTAGTCACGTCGTATATACGGCAAATAATTTACAGAAAATATGGTAAGTTGTGGAAATATGGAAAGCTTTACGGAATATACGGCAACTGAATAAAGAAGTTATACGGAGTATATGGAAAATTTCTTACGGAAATATGAAAGAATGAGGAGTGCGAGCAGACTGCTAAGACTGAAGATGTTCAGGTCACTCGATTCAAATGGCAGTCTGAGCTACGAATACCATTCGATCCACGGTGGTGCTGCCCAGCGGCCAGAAAAAGTAATATCATTGTGATTATACGTGATGTCAATGTCGACAATTCATCAAGAAATGGCCGCAAAAATGAAGAAGGAAATAGTATAGTCATAAAAAAGTGAAGATATAGAGAAATAATTAGTCTCGTGCCAAATTGACAAGCACACAAAGAAATAAAAACGTCGACAGGACGAGCGTTCACTTGCAACGTTTATTCCGTGAGTTATTACTCTTTAAACATTCTAATTTGCTAAATAAATACGCATAGAAATTCTATATCGCAGAATAAATGGTCACCATGAGCCAAGTCGACCCACTTAACCAGTATACACAAAGCCAATAAAATAACCACAAGCGACACGGCGTGTGTGGTGTGACAAAAAAACTAAATGGAAAATGAACGTCTCAGGCCTATTCAGGTTTTCTAGAACGCGAAGTAACAGATAGACACCTGGTACCTTGTGGTTAAACCGCACACATGTCGAGCTGCTTGATTATTAGATTTCATGCAAGTTATTAGGAGAGCAAATTCAAAATACAGATGCATTAAACAAAATTGCCTCTCTGCTTTACTTTGCGATAGGCAGTAAATCCTCATGCACATGAATAATGCCTCTGTGAAGTACGCAGTAAAATGAAATGGAACAGAAAAAAAGAGAGGAAGAAGACAAAAGAAAGGCAGGTTGCTCAACCAGGTTGATGATTTGCTGCCATACAGCATACTTAGGTTTAGAGGAAGTGGTCAAAAAATAATTATGAGAGCACAACTGATATGTACGGACACATATAGTTGCTTATCATTGATGCACGGATGGTCGTGTATAGAGCTGTGTCGTTTTGAGAACTTCAAAAGCATTGTTTCAGCCCACCGTGCAGAATATGCTTCAGTTGTAGTGTTATACAAGACACAACTTATGGGCCAGCTTTAATGAATAAGAAGATTATATATGAAACAAATGCTTTAAAATATATCATGGCTGCATGGACGCATACAAGCAATGTAAAGCGCAATGAAGTGAGGATGCATGAACTTCTCTTGACGCTTCAGTTGCACAAGGATGCTTCAACTGTGCTGCAAAGAAATTTAACCATTGTCTCTGTGTGCAACATTGTCTATTTTAAACTATCAATATATATACCTATAAATCCTACTTACTGCGAGTGAAGCTACATATCGCGCCATAACTCTTCCTTTTATTAGGGGAATTTTTCAAACAATTAACATTGTTCATTTTCTGTCTCTTGACTTCGTGCCCGCCATTCTTGGTTTGGCTCGATCACAATTGTGCAGCCCTTACTTTGGAGGAATCAAAAAGTGTCAGCCAAAATATATTTTGGAACTGCTTCTCAGTGATATTGCCTTCCCTCAACTGCCACAGCTTGCGTTGAGTCATAGCAAGTCTCGCGCATACCTAGGGCCTACCCTTGAAGAAGAAGAAGCTGCTCCGGCTGTGAAATGCTTAGTTTTTTCTCAAATAAAGTTTTGGTTGGACTTTTCTCACTTCTCGAGTCCCTTGACAATCAAGCAGACCCAACGTGTCCTCCTAGTCCTTATTTTGTTTATTATGAAATAAATAAAAATTGTATTACTCAAAATAAAATTACCAATAACTGTTGTGCAAAAAACACAGTTCCACATACGTACTTGAACGCAATATTGCTGTTATTTTGATTTAGTACCTAACGCATTATAAAATATAGCAGTACATAAAAAAACATTAAAAAAAAATTGAGACTTAGCGGGATTCGCACCTGCGCTACTGATTCGTCTCGTGTTCGTGAACTTGGTGCGTTAGCTTGCTAAGCCATGCGCGCCGAAGGTTAGGGGTTTTTTTAGGATATATATACAAATTTGCTGTTTACACGCTATGTGTTGGCATATTTATGTATGAGATGCGATCTTATCTATTATTGTGTGCATATGTTTTGTGATTGTATCTACGTCACATGCTTTTTGCATGTTTTTCAACTATAGATTGCCGCCCCCTCGCGGATGAAAACAAGTACTTTTACGCCCACAGACAAGGTAGCAGTTGAAGGTTCTTTCCCGGGGCGCTCTTGCGATTGAGTCGGCCACCAGAGGTAATTACAGCGATACGCCATTAATCTCTGCATCTAGCTGTGTTCCACTTAGCAGTTCTCTCGCTCGATGACGAATCGAGCGCGGGCCGCGACGCAAATGCGCATGACCATGCCTCGCGTAGCGGCGACATCAGCTGATTGCACCAGCCGGCTTGCTTCGATTTGCATCAGAGCAAAGAAATGTCATGCCTTGAAAAATCGCGTTTTGCACTATGTCGAAACGTTACTGCTTTGTAGTCATCCTATGATTCATTGAGAATTGATAACTTTGATACGGCTACTATAAAGCTTTGTGTCGGCGACACGCACCGAACGTAAAACCGCACTACGTCCATTATAGAAGCAGTAGGAGGTTGTTGTCTGCTGGAAAAAAAACAATACAAAACAAAGACCTGCGGAAATATTCATAATTTGTAAGTTGTTTTTTGAAAAACCGTTTATCACTTTTAAAGTTATTTTACGAGATAACATACATGTTTTTCAGTTTAATGCAGCGACAGATGTTTTTTTTTCATTTTACTTACTCAGATATTCAGTCAAACTTATCCACAACTAAAGCCACATGTTGCTTGTTGTCTTTGTTTCCGTGGGCACGCCATTTCGGTGCGTCTCTCATGTGTTTGCGCTGCTGCACATGAGAGCACGAATTATTAAATTTGCGCAAGAAAGCGCCGTTCCACGTTCGTGCGACGTGCAAAGAATGCGCGCTATTCCCGCGGTTTTTCGAGTGCGGATCAAGTGTGAGTCGTCCAAGGAATCGGCGGGTTGTGCGGGCGCTCGGAGGACTCCAAGGTGACAGTTGACGCCTGTGGTCGCTCCCCTCAGGACAGCGTGCAAGAAACTAAAGGTTAGGGGGACACTTTGTTATGTAGACTAAGTATGCCACTCAGTGCAAGCGTGTGTTGCCACACTCGAACGAGGCGTCGCGAAACGGCAGTCTTACGCGCCTTTGCGAGTGCGGTTACCGATTCGCTTTCACAACGCTAACGCCAGCAGAGCCATGGCGCATCGACGCGGCCTTACTGGAGCTAATTCACGACAACTGCGGCAATATGCATGTGTATGGTGATCAATTTTGTCATATGTGCAATGTACTGATGAGGATGAACACGGCGCTTGCTACGTTGTTGATTAAACGAAGCCTGCAGTGCAATTTGATGCAAAGCAACATTTTGTTCACCTTCGTGGGCGATACAGTTTGTAACTTGGCTCGATTCACCTAGCCAACCGCCCAAGTGGTTTGATAAGCATACGTTCACGGTAGGACGTTATTATGCCCCTAAACAGTGGGGTGTACTTGTTAAAAGATATAATATGTGTGCCTAGTGTAGAGAGAGAGGGGTGTTTGTGCAATCTGTATGTGTACCTGCAAAACGCCTTTGCTTGTAACTAATAATGTACCGGCCAGCACCTACATTGTACGCCTGATTTAAAGAAAACTTGCATGCACAATGTCAGACTTTCAATCTGTCAGAGTTGCTTTTTATAGAATAATACACTGCCAGCTTGTTTAAAATGTGTTTCGCTGCTATGTGGCAGGGGTGCGGTGATCACGCTGTTGTGTAGTTGCTGATACAAGCACTTATAGTTTTGATGCATTAATATTTCTCATCGAAGTCATCAGGTGTTCAGCTGTTTCAGCACAAAAAAGGCAAACAGAAAAGGAAGACGGGTAATGACTGGACCAGTGCCGAGTTTTGTTTGCAGGGGAATACCCATGTTGGTGTATTTCTTGTGATAGCCTTTATGTGTTGCTTTTTTGCTCAATGTATGCAACGATGCAACGACACAGTTGTCAGCAATATGAGAGAGAACACTGAAATTAGCTTTTAAAGATCATGGTGAATAAATGTCTAGTAATTCACAGCATAATGTAAGAACAAAAGACATAACTATGATCAATGTGGGACGAGTACAGACTTGCATTTCAAAAATTGTATTGTGCAAAACGTTGCCTAAGTAAGAAACCTGTCTATGTTTGCAAATAGTGTGACGTCACTTCGAGCACCGTGCCAACCAGTCCCTTCCTCGGTGCAAGGACTGGTTGGAAAGGAAGTTGATGGTGACGTTCGTGATAGCCCACTGAGACGTATGCGATTCTAAACCTGTAGCCTAATACCTACGTAATCTTTTGTGCAGTTACATCGCTGCATCTGACACCTACAACTTATTTGCACAATTATATTGCTCCCTTAGGACCTAACACACAAACTTGTAGTGTGCATTGTCACTTCATAAATATCGAGCGGTAAAGGTACTGAGTATATGCGAAACAAGAATCTCTGCTTATTACATGAAGACATATGAGGCTTTCGATAAAACTAGCTACACCTTTAGTGGGATTGCGTACTCGTCGGGGCGATTCATACATGCAGCTTAAGCAAATCGTATCTTCCAGCCCGGTGACCATGCATTTTTTTCTGCACACAGCGCGAACACCGAGATGTACCCACTCGCAGATGATCGCGTCAAGTGCATATTTTCCTTGACTAAAATTTTGAATCAAGTTTTTCAACAACAGGTCGCTGTCACAAGTGCTGACGTCGTTATTGACACTGCACACATCACACACACTATTCTTAGTTGAACCATTATTCTTAATACCTTTCAATGCACACTACATGCTGCAATCAAGAGTGCACATTTTTGAAGACTATGCCGCTGTTCCTCGCACAGGCCACTACGTGTGTTCACTTCTTCAAGATAAACAGACAGCGTTGCAAATATTTTACCACACAGTTTACCACACAGCTAGATGTTTGCTGACACATACTACAGTTATTGTCGACATTGTAACGTGAAGTGTAAGATTTGAAAAAGTAAAACTTGCCCCAAACACCACACGACTGTACCGGGTTGAGCCACCAGCGGGATTGTTTTTCCAGCCACACCTTTTACATGTGCCAGTGACATCATGCTGTGACGTACCTCGGTAGGGGCCTATCGCTGCATACTTTATGTGAATGAGGGTCCTGTTAGAGAAAGCAGGCATTGTTGATTTTGTAACTTGTTCATTTTCAACTGGACCTTCATTTACAAGGGCTCAAGCAAAAATTATCGTTTCATACTCAGTTAGTTGCATTCATATTAGTACAATATGAGTAATCATTTAATAAACTTGAATCCGTGTTCTTTTACATGCTCACAACTTTTTTATCAAATTGAATGGTGTTTATCAAAAACATGGATTTTAGGTAAACTTCGTGCTGTTTTCTTGAACAGCTGACAGAATGCTATTGCATGCTTACTTGCCATGTCTTGGATTGTGTTTGAAATACATTGCAATTCTTCCCAGGACTGCCAGTACATTTCACATTTGTGGAACATTTATTAACCATGCATTGATTAATTTTTAAGAACGGAAAGAAAGAAGCGGCAGGCCGTTATACTTACTTGATATAGGCATCCGTTTTGCTACCCAGCGCATTATCATGCAAAATTCCTATAGAGTGGTTATGCATCTTGCATGTGTGCCTGCAAACCAAGAACTTTGGATAGAACTATATTTGTCTTACAAATGGTTGCTGGACTGTGGAGGCTGTAGGGCTGCTTAGCCAATATGAATGGTGGAATCCCTGGACATGTGTTCAACCATGCCGCGTCAGCTGCTTGTTGTTTTCACGGCATCTTTACAGATGTGTTGGGTGAGTAAAGCAAGCAGGTTTCAACACAGGTAATAGTATATTATGGCAGCACCTTTTGTGCGTGCCTTACATCCTAAGTATATCAAATATTTATCTTGCACCTCGTGTCCTCTAATTTTAAAGAGACAGTTCTTTTTGCTTTACATTTGAGACTTGATGCTTCGACAGCAATGTATTTGTGTTTGACAGCAAGTGTTCTTGAACAAATAACTGATCTCAATAATGACAAAACACCCTTCATACTTGGTCCTTAGCATAAGCTTGCACATATCTATAGCAGATTCAATTGTTAATTTTTGCTGTGATGATAATGGGCAAGTAGCAAAGGCAAGTTAAGATTGGAGTGGTAGGTGACGTCTGTTTGGCTGTGCTATATTGCTTTGCAACCGGAGTTACTTGTGGCCACATATACAATAAAGATATATGACGTGCATTCTAAATGAGATTACCATATCACGTTTCACTGCATCCTGATTTGTGTCGAACAAATGCAGATATATTGAGCTTGCCACTATAAAGGGATCTTAAACCAACACAAGGTTGAAACTTAGTCGTGGTGTTGCAGCTATTCATGACTCTACAATGGATGCATAGCCATAATAATTATTCTATATGTTGTCGCAATAGTAATGTTACACATATTGGACGATACAAAAGAGGTCTTCGCTTATTTTGAGTTTTTTCGCTATGCTTCTTTCTTGTCTCTTGCCATGTGCTCCTCCTCACTGTGCAAGGAGCAAGAGCAGTGGGCACACTAACACGTATTTAAAAAAAATATTGTAATGTGAGCACTGAGAGGCTGAACACTTCCAAAAGGCTCAAAGAGGAAAAGCAGTTGTTTCTAGCTACTTTTTGGGCACCCGTGGTTAGTTGTGCTGCTGCAGTTGTCATTGTTGATCAGGACACTATTCTGAAGTCGTTGCACACATTTTCTTGAACTGTTAAAAAGTAATTGGAGGTGGTTTGGCACCCTTTATTGCAGTTACATACAGAACAAGGTTTCAATACGTAAGCAAATTCTGTTCACTATAAATCAATCCTAATGATATCTCAAAATTCAGGAAATATTCACAGAAAAGCTCAGGAAAAGGCTAAGTGGTTGCCCCTTGAACGTGAAAGACATACCCTTCTTCTAAAAGGTCAATAGACAGTCTAGTAGTCTCAATATTACATGCACTCTAAAATATTCTGGTGTGGTGATTTTCATGCATGTTATAATGAGAGGGGTTTTAATAGAACGGTTGTCACTTTGCCCTGTGTTGCAGAAATTGTTCACATAGGTATAATACATGAATCACTTTATGCTTTTTGATTTTATGCAAATAAATCGATTACCCAGCCGGTATAACTTGATTTGGAAAAAACCATAAATGCTCAAAATTTTTTTTACTATTCAGCAGGTTCATTTTTAAAATACGCGACCGCAGATGTGAATGCTGTTGGTGGCGTGCTTGAATAATGCTTCACTAACACCACTTTAACTAAGCCTACTACAGTGCATAGTGTCACAAAAATATTGGTACTTAACATTACAGGCAGCATACACTTTTATATCTCAAAATGTGTTAGAATGCCTGGTAAAATGTGTGTACTTTTTTCGCTCCAACTAAATATTCTGGTCTACTCAAAGCAGTTTCCGCTCTTTTAAGGTCCTCAAACTTCTAGGTGTTCAAAAGAAGTATCAATGCCATATCCTTCCTTTGTCAGCCTACTCACCACTCTAATAATGAGAAATACCCGACAACAATACCCAGAAAAATGTAGGGTTGTTATAAAAAGTAATGTCATTTCAATTGTAAATAAAGGTGAACCCATTCGTAACTTGTCACCAAGTTACATGTTCTTTCACTTTTCTTTTCACAATTTTGGTAAAATTATTTTTAATAACATCCCCTATACTTTGTTTGGCATCATTTTCTGTTAGTTCTTATCATATTGTGTTCAACAAAGAGAACAAACCCTTAAATTTATAGTTCTCTCCTTTTCTCAAGAGTCTGAAACAGTGAATCTCAGTTTTTTAGCGGTGTGCGACTTGTTTTTTTGATCAGTTGTGTGTGTGTTCAAGTATATGCATTCAGGTGGGAAGGCGAATCATTGCCACCTCCTGTGACTCGCATATTTTCTGAAAACAGATGCATAATGCTGCCGAAAAAGTATAGGGTTATTGGAAGTAATCTTAATGTAAATGTCAAGAACGAAATGTGGAAGAAAAGATAACTTGCCATGGCGAGGGGCTGAACCTGCCACCGACGAAGAAAGCACGCGGGGCCCTACCCACTGTGCTACGTACCACAGCAGCTATTGCCCCTTCCACTTGTCAACTTATATATGTGTACCTAATCATCGGACAGACAGTCAGCCCCGCTTGTTGCCATAATGGCTAGTTTGGGACACTTTTTCTTCTCTATTGGCATCACGAAGCATGTGATTTTATTACAAGGTGGCAGCCTGGCTAATGCTCCTGTGCTTAATGCACATATATACCCCATAGGTGGGCGGGTAGATAACTGTCTTAGTAGCGCAGTTAGCTGGGCATCAGATGCATTATTCAAAGGTTTCCAGATTCGGTGATTGCGCACAAGTAACCTTTTCTTCCACGTTACTTTCTTCTCAATCACATTGCAAAAACTTCCAATAATATCCCTAGTACTTTTTCTGGCAGCATTGTCAGTTCTCAATAATATCGTTTCTAACAAAGAAAAACGAGCCTTTCCTTCCTTCATTCGTAGTGAGGAACTTGGTATGGCAGGCTTGGTGCCATGAGTTTGTATAAGAGAGATAACTGGTCAGCTGTTAGCTCGTGTAATAATAGCGCGTGCTGCGTGCTGCCAGTAGACACAAAAGGTGTCCCACACTCGCCATATTGGAAACAGGCAGCGCTGACTGACTTCTCTTTGAATAATACCACATATATACCAAACAAAATGGAAGGGGGATAGCCGCCATGGTAGCACAGTTGATAGAGCGTCGGACATGTTATTTGAAGGCCGCAGGCTCGAACCCTGTCCTGGGCAGGTTATCTTTTTTCCTTGTACTTTTCTTTCTTCTCAATTACAACACTTCTATTCTTCTGCAGATTTTCTGGTGCAAAAAATGTACCTTATAATCTGAAGAGGCGAACGGAACGTGCCACTGTACGAGTTAGCTCTTGTAGTGATTACAAGTAGGATATGTTTTGAAAAATAAATCATTCTGCCACTTGCCTAAAGAATGGCTACAGGACATGGTGCTGGTTGCACTTTGTTATTTTTGAATCGAGATTTTTGAATTCTATTTTTATGAGCTACATCGGCTACACATGACGGCATCACACAGTTTAAATCCACAAAGAATATGCAGCGAACAATGTTATAAATGCGTAATTGCATAAGGATAACGTGAAAACTGCACCCTCAACGAGAATGTACAGGGAGCACAGTGTAGTGGCGTCGTTCCTTCTGCCCGTCCTTTTCAAAGGCGAGCTGTTTTCACCTCGTTCTAATCAACTAACTAGATTGAGGTGTGTTTTTATAGTGCATAACGATGCTCCACGAGAAACTAGGTTTGTCTCAAACTCTGTGTGTGTCTTTCAGCCTATATGGTGCCCGGTTCAAGAGTTCATGCAGACCAGATCGTGTCAAACAGGACACCCGTTTAACGTAATAACAGGGCTTGAAGCATAAAGCAGTTGATGGGACCGAATTTAAATTTTTATAGTAGCTGTTTTTTTCTGCAATAGAAACCTTACTGGTCTGAGCGTCTAATCATGCAGTGAAAGAAGAGAAGTTTCGGGGCTTGTTTCTTTTTCTTTTGACATGTCTTTAATGAGTACATTTAGTGGTAACACAAAAAGTGCTGGAAACATTTTAAGACACTTCATCTGACTGCTATGGAGTGTCACACAACACAGGCTGCAAACAGTGGGAGGTCAGCATAACAGCTTTATTTGTTTGTGCATTGCAGTTTGCTGCGAAAGCATGCATTTCACGTGTGTGTTAATGCACATATTTCGCACTGTTTGCTACGATGGCAGTGCTGCTTTTTGAAGGTTGGATCCTCTGCGTAGGCAGCACGGAATAGTGTTGGCACAGGTAATATGGATATAAGCTGTAACTTTACCCACTATCGTTTTTGCATGTTAAAGCATCAAATAATTTCCAGTAAATGAACAGGCTGCATAACAATCTGAATTTTAGGCTCTTTAAGTGCAATTTCTGAAGGAAATGCCACTCAAGTTTCAAAACGAATGCGGTTCAATTCACGGATCTTGATTCACACCTTCAATGACACATTCTGGCGACTTGTCAGTCTTTTTAATTGAGAAACCCTAATCAAAAGTTTTAGCTAAATGATTGGTACTGATGTTGAATTTTGTGCATTGCTCATGAGTAGAACGATAGATTTGTGCCCTACCCTTCAGTTGTGCCTCAAATCGATCAGGCGATCTTTGCATATTTTAATATCGTTGCACAATCAGTGTCAGCTCAAGCTATGCCATGAAAGCGGCCCACAGCGTCCAGCTAATGTTTTCGTGTGCAACTGTAATAGTGGTTGTGCTGAATGACCTTTCTTTATATACGCTACATAACAAACTTGCTCCTTTAGAGTCAAGTGCATCTTCGAAACGATTGTAGATGTTTGCATATGCGAGGCCTTAAGTAATATAAGAAATTCCTCAGTGTGCGGAAGACGAAGAAGTGTGTTTTGAATAGGAGCTAATTCTGCTAACTACGGCGTACTTCAGTGGTAATTTAAGTCTGTTGATCGGTTTTCGCTGCTCCCTTGGAGGGGATGGATGTAAACTACCAGCGGTGTCATTGGCGGCCACCTCCAGGAAGCGGATGAGACAAGCGAGTGAGAGCGACAGTGAAGATACTCATGCTTACTATCTCAGCAGTGATGACTTTTCTGATGACGGTTTCTAACCTGTGCTGAGCCGTAAAGCGAAGAGGAGGAACATGAGGACATCCTCATCCTCAACTATTCAAATTGTAAGCGAAGCGCCAAAATCGAACACTTATACCATCCTGTTTCTGCCTGCACTTCCTACCGTCAGCATGTAGCGCCTTAACAGACAGTCTGTGTCGAGGTCTCTGGAAGCGCTCGTGCCAAATGAGACCACGGACATAAGATTGAACGCCAGAAAGAATACACTGGCTGTTGACGTTTTGCACTCAAGTGCAAGACGCCAACGTTGACGTTTTGCACAGGTGCGCTGTCATGTTCCCTTGGGATGTGATGTAGTAATCGGTGTGATCTACGACATAGATGTGGCTATTTCCAATAATGGCTTACACTTTCTTGTCAAGTCAACAACTGATACTCCAATTGTTGATGGCAACCGGCTAGGCAAGTTTCGCTGTGTGAATATTGTGTTTAAGAGCACATTACTCCCCTCTCATGTGAAGGTGGGGTACTTCAGACATGCTGTGCGGCCTTTCATTCCAAAGCCTCTCCAGTGCCGTAAATGCATGAAACTTGGACATGTGAGCAGCGTCTGTGAGAATTCGGTGGTATGGCACCGCTGCGCCGAGCCCCATGAAGCGGATAAGTGCGTCGCACCTGACAAGAAATGCTCTAATTGCAACGGATCCCATGAAGCCACATCGAAAGACTGCCCGTGGATTCAGAAGGAAATTGCCATTTTGAAGGAGATGGTGCGTGATCACTCATCTCACCGAGAAGCCGCAGCTAAATTCAGAAGGCGTCGTTCACGTCAACGTCGGTCTTCAAGGACGCCCGCTACCTCCTCGACACGCTTGCCAGATCCCTCATCAGTACCACCTCCTTTGCCTCCTAGACCAGATGCCGTGGGAAAGGCTGTAAAGGACAAAGCGAGTCAGCATACCCTAACTGTGACAGAGTGGCCTGCACTTCAAAGCGAAGCAGCATCAAGCAAACCGAAGGAGTTTCTTGACGGCCAGTCCGCGATCCCGGCTCAAGATCTTTCCAACCAAGACAGACAAGTGAGTGCAATTGTGCAATCATTAATTGCCACGATTCGCACGCTACTGAGCAGCATACAATCTCCGTCTGCTAAGAGTGCACTGCAAATACTGGATGCACTGAATCCAGTTTTTGCTAACTTCGTATAAGCACAATGGCTCAACAAAATCTCATCTTCCGCACTGAAGTGTGAAGTTAAAAGTGCGTCAATTTTTCAGTGGAATGCCAGAGGCATGAAATCCTGTATCTCGGATTTTCGCCAATTTGTTCGGGCCAATCAATTTCTTAAACTTGTCATATGTGAACCAAACATATTAACGCCTTATAGATTCTCCGGTTATGAAGCTTTTTGTTCAGCCGCTTGCGAAGAACGAAGCAAAGTAATTGTTTACATTCGGACGGACTTGACTTATCTTTCGCACTCAATAAGTTCAAATGACGACAATCAGTACGTGTGTCTTCGTGTAAAGAAGAATCAGTTTTGTTCATGCTTATTGGTGGATATATACCTCCGTCATCGCGATTTGACTGCGACAAAATAAAAGACATCTTAATGAAGACTGATGGGCCTTGGATCATCACCAGTGACTTCAACGCCCATCACATGCTTTGGGGGAGCACTAGGATGAATGCCATGGGCCGGAACATTGTTACATTCGCTTCCAACTACGACCTTTCCATTATGAACGATGGTACCCCAACTTATCTGTGGAGTCTCACGTATGGCAGTTGCCTTGACCTCACATTGGTGCCACGGTGCTTTTCCCTCAAAGTTAAATGGTTTTGCGATATTGAGACTCATGGTAGTGATCACATACCCACCTACGTGAAGATCGATGGTATCATAAGAAATTTCTCTTCTGGTGTTGTAATTGGAAATTGCTGGTCGACGTTTACATCGCGTGTTGAGAACGCTTGCCAAGAAGGCCTTGCCTGCAGCCTGGAAAATACCATCGTGGAAGCTATGCAAGCGTCCAAATGTAAATTACAATTTTCGTTCAAAACAACACAGCTTGACATCGAACTGGAAAGATTACGAGCCATACGAAGGCGTGCTGAACGACGATACAGACGCACAAGATCAAGTGACGACCTGAGAGAAGCAAGATAGCTCCAGAAAAAGATTCAACGGCGCATTTGCAAGCTGGAGAGCGAACGCTGGAAAGCATTCTGCGAATCTCTAGACCCTCATAAACCGCTGTCATATATCTGGAGAACAGTTCGTGGTCTTCGCTCCTCTCCACAACAACGTCACCCTTTTAAAGCTTTGGCACTCCATCATGGAAAAACAGAACTCGAGGTGGCTGAAGAATTTTACACGATAGTTACCGGGAATATTATGAACGAGAGCATCGACGCCGTGATCGTTCCTGAGACGTGATTACCAGAAATGGACATTCCATTCCCCATGGAAAACTGGAAGGTGCGTTAGTCGCTTCTAAGCGGACGTCATCGCCAGGTCCTGATGGTATTACTTATAGTGCGTTGGGACACCTTGGACAAAAAGCTAGAAAAGAACTTTTAACATGCATCAACAACTCCTGGCTCAGCGGCAGTGTTCCCGAGAATAGAAAATAGGTCGATTAATACCACTTCTGAAATCGGGAAAATCACCATTTGACTTGACAGCGTATTGCCCTATTGCCCTCGCAAGCTGCCTCTAAAAAGTGATGGAAAGAATGGTTCTATTTGGTCTTGAGTGGTACTTGGAACGATACACCAAATACCCTTCTTGCATGGCAGGCTTTCGTCGGGGCCGCTCCTCCATCGACTGTGTCCTTGACTTATCGACATTTGTTCAGCAAGAAAAAAGTCACAAGCGCATATCAGTGGCACCCTTCTTTGACGTGAAGGGTGCATACGATAATGCGGCTCACGATGCAGTCCTCACTTCTTTTGCAGCAATGGGCATTAGTGGACAAATTTTTAAATGGATAAAAGAATTTATAACTGGCAGGGGTTTCTTTGTCAAACAGATGAGAGTACAACTGCTGAACACTACACCTACTGCGGAGTACCTCAAGGAGGTGTTTTAAGGCCCACATTGTTCAATGTTGCCCTCAGTGGTCTGGTGGAGGTTCTGCCAAAGTCGGTGTGCCTATCCATATACGACGAAAATATTATCCTCTGAAGTGCTGCAGTTACTTGCCCTCAGGTGCGTGCACGAACACAGCGGGCAGCAAGCCTCACAACAGCCTACCTTCAGAAACAAGGCCTAACTATGTCAACTGTGAAGTGCGCGTTGATGGCGTTTACACGCAAACCAATGACGTCATACCTTGTTTACATCAATGGGCAGAGTGACAAATATGCACGGACGCATCGTTTTCTGGGCATAATAATCGACAGAGGTCTTTCATGGAGCCCGAATTGTGCGTATTTGAAGAAGAAACTGCTATCTATTGTGGATATAATGAAATTCATGTGCTGGAAAGCATGGGGAACTTCTGTGGCCTTCATGCTACAGCTGTACAGGGCCCTATTTCTGGGTCTATTGCGCTACAGCTGGCCGGTACTGAATACCACTTGCAAATATAATACTCCTTCATTGGAGAGTTTGTAGGGTCAGGCACTGCGTATTTGCCTAGGCGTGCCCCGATGCGCTTCTACTTATGCCTCAAGCATACTTCCCAAAGACCATCCGGTCAGGACATATGGAGTTGTGGATTGCCTCAGAGCTCACATTCGACATACTTGCCGTGTCCCCGACCACCACTTGGCCCTTCTACACTCCGGAAGACCACGTGCTACGTTCTCAAAGGTCATAGCCAAGCACCAAAACAGCATTTCATCGGGATATACGCCAGCTACGAGAATGACTTCTCCTTTGTGGTGCCTCGACCAGTCGCAAGTACGTCTAGAAATTCCGGGTATCAAAAAGAAAAGTAGTCACTCCAGAGTAACATTGAAGGAAGCAGCACTGCTAATAATACATGAGTTTTACTTGGACCGAACGCAGATATACACTGATGGGTCCGTCTCGTCCAGCAACTCATCAGGTGCCGCTGTGATTCTGGCTGCAGCAATGACAATAAAATTTAAGTTGTCGCATACGACTAAATCTACGGCATCAGAGCTTGCTGCTATAAGGGATTCTTTACAATATCTCTTTCAAGAGCGTCCAGGAAAAAGGGTCATATTCTGTGATTCGAAAGCAGCGCTTCAGAGTTTGCAGTCTGCCATGCGTAGGAGGAATCATGAGCAATTGGTACATGAAATAAAACATTGCCATCATGAAGCTCTAGCACGAGTGCATGATATTATATATCAATGGCTGCCTGGACATATCGGTATTACCGGAAATCAATTAGCCGATGATGCAGCCCGCTTAGCCCATGAAGGAACCCGTGTAGTCCCGATTCCTTTATCAAAGAATGATGCAGGAAGACAACTTTACCTGCTGGCTCGAGATCTTACACGCACGTTCTGGTCATCTACCAGCTTCCAAAGGTGTCAATTAGATGAACTGGATCCTTCACTCAAGATAAAGCTTTGATCACAACTTTCCCGCTCCGATGCGACACTGTTATGCCGCCTCTGGTTGGGTGTTGCTTCACAAAGGTGTACTCTTTTCGCATTGGTATGGCAGACACTTCTACACGCGACTACTGCGGAGCTGAAAAGACCATTGAACACGTCCTGTGCAGCTGCGCTTGCTACGACACAGCGATGCCAGCTCTAGATGGTTTTGAATCAACTTGACTCTAGACCATTTTGAGTGCAGATTTTAGGACTTTGGGCATCTGCCTCATTTGCGCAGAAAGCGACTAAAGCGCTCCTACTTTACTTAAAGTCAACAAACCTGGGCGACCGCCTGTAGA